>JABUQX010058843.1:17500-35368 GCA_015478945.1 Trachelipus rathkii | reverse complement strand
AGGTAACAGTTGTTTGTATATATATATTGATGCACATATAAATATACATATTGCATGTATATATATATGGTCGTTGATTTATATTGCAAGAA
The DNA here is from genome assembly GCA_015478945.1 of Trachelipus rathkii. Lineage (NCBI taxonomy): Eukaryota > Metazoa > Arthropoda > Malacostraca > Isopoda > Trachelipodidae > Trachelipus > Trachelipus rathkii. Next base: position 35,276 of record JABUQX010058843.1, on the reverse strand, counting down.
TTATTTTAAAGCATAAAATAATATTAATATTTGGTACTGTAGTGTTACCCATGCGGTGCGCATATAAGTGGATATCTACGGACATCTAATTATATGTTCATGGATGTGTAAGACTTTATTCTGTGTAAAAGCAGTACATATTTAGTTTTTATTAATATTGTTTAAAGTTATCCCCAGTCGGTTTCTTTGTGTGTTTCCAAAGGTAGTTTGTTTTCTTGTTTTTTAAATATTCAGATAACTATTACTTTAGGTCTCAAAGACATTGATTTCATGATCAAAACATTGATCATAATAACAGGTAAATTCACTGATAACGAGTATTATTGACTGGCCGGTTCTCATATAAAACAAAGAACCCGTTCGACCGTTGTTTCGCTTGAAGGACCTTCAGGGAGATACGTTGGTGAGTTTTGAGTATAGAATTGCATGGCCAATATTGCAACAGCGATAACTCATTCGACAGGAGGTCTGGATAACTGATAACCGGGGGGATAGAGGCTCGGATCTTAGAAAGTGTTAGTTGATTGGATTGTCACGAGGGCCTGGCCAAGGAAGTTGTTTTATCTGCTAGAAGAGTAAGTTTATGACATTACAATTTATTATCTTTTCAACCACCCCATTACATTTAAATTGGGCGTTCCTGTCTCGGGAGTTTATTTTATAACCACCCAGTCATTATTCGTTGTCATTGAATTGCTTGTTGTGAATTTATGTTGCCATTTTGCTGAAATATTAGAGCACAGTGTTATTCATTTGTAATTGTTTTGCTAAAACCTGTGTTAGAGATATTGTTTAAATATTGTCATCAATATTAACATCTGGGATATATGTTGATATTGAGTTTTAACTGTCAATATAGTCCATTGTACTATTCATTTTGTTGAAGTTGCACGTATATGATTTTATGCGTATTGGTGAAATAGTACTTTGCTATTGCAACAATACTCATTGTTTGGAAACAATTAAACACTGGAATAATTTTAATACTTTATATTTTATGCTTTTATAAATATATATATATATATATATATATATTATATATTATATATATAGTGTATTTATATTTATATTTATATGGGATATATATAATAATATATATTTTAAAAAAAAAATTAAATATATATAATATATATATATATATATATATATATATATATATATATATATATATATATATATATATATATATAATATATATTTCTTTATTTTATTAATATATATATATTTATTAATATTGTTTAGATAGGGAGTAAAATTTACAAAGTTGAGTGAAGCGAAAATAGTAATTTTGGAATTCCCGATTTTTACTCACTTTGAGTTTAGGGTCGAATATTTTCCACAAGATTTTGGAAAATTTTACTATAGAATTGTTAAAACCTATATATATAGTTATATTAATATATATATATATATTATATATAAATATTATATATAATATATAAGATATTATAAAAATTTAAAAAATATATATATATATATATATATATATATATATATATATATATATACATCTTTGATTTTGTTGTAAGAAATTTGTTTTCCTGCGTGTATCAGTGGGAGCAAAATTTCGAAATTTTTGTAGAAAAAGTGATTGTGATTCGTGCGCTAAAAAGTGACTTTGTTAACAAACAGTATATTTTATAATTGTTTTGAGTAAAACTATTATAACAATGGCTTCTAACACTGAATTTGTAGAGATGTGTAAGTCATTGGGTTTATCGGGTAAGGAAGCTGCTAACATGTTGAAGGAGAGACTAGCTAAGGAAGCGGAGATTGAACAGCAAAAGATTGCTGCTGCTTTAGAGGAGAAAAAGTTAGCGCTTGAAGCTGAAAGAGAGAAAGCCAAACTCGAAGCAGAGGAGCGAAGAGAAAAGGCTAAGCTTGAGGCTGAAGCTGAAGTTGAAAAAGCTAAGGTCGAAGCTGAAGCTCAAAGAGTCAAATTTGAGGCAGAAAAAGATGCAAGAGAAGCAGAGGAGAGAATGCTGCAAATGAAGTTAGATGCTGACGATAGACAGCGTCAACACGATGCAACAATAGCTTCCCAAAGCACTCAAAGCAGCCATAGCACTTCCTATGTTAATAAATACCCAAAGTTAAAGCTTCCATTCTTTGATGAGAAAATAAATGATATAGAGGAGTACTTGCTAATGTTCGAAAAACAAGCGGAGGCAAATGACATCCCTAAGGAAAAGCAAGCGTTAGTTTTAGGGTCATTCCTTACGAATAAGGCGGTTAAAGTATTCAACAATTTGTCTGTTGAAGAGCTAAAGAATTATGATAACCTAAAAAGAGCTCTGCTGACAAGATACGGTCTCACAGAAAGTGGGTACGGCGCCAAATACAAGAATATGAGTCCTACAGAGGATGATAACCCTAGGGTGTACCTACAGAAAATTATTGAAGCTCTGAGGAAGTGGATTACCGCAGCAAACGTAACGATGACACCAGATGATCTTATTGAGTTTTTCTCAGTCGACAAGTATTTAAATACTGTCCCGAAAGAACTTGCTACATACTTGAGGGAAACAAAGAAGAAGGTACCGGAAGAGATTATAGTCAGTTCAGAGGGCTATATGGAAGCTCATCATTTGAAATTTATAACAAACAGTCACGCACGGAATCATAATCACGCGGATAAAAGCAATCACAACAGTAATAATAATTTTAGATCGAGAGGCAGTGGTTACTTTACGAGTAGTAATCATAAAAGCAATGACCAACGTACATCGAGGCCAACAAACAGTGAAGGTAAGATCAATAGCGGAAACAGCGACAGACAGAACCATCGTCGCAGTAGCAGCGAGCCCAGGGCTGTGCTCACTTGCTACAAGTGTCAGAGGAGTGGGCATCTCGCTAGAGATTGTAGAGCCCCTCCATATTTCAACTATAGTGGTAGAGGACAGAATGGTTCCAGTAAACAAAAGGGTGATGAAGAGAACGACGCCGCATTTGGACTCGCAGTAGACGGAGGAACCCCGTGTCGAATGCCTGTAGCTTATGGGACGGTGAACGGATGCCGTGCCAAGGCACTCCGTGATTCTGGTTGTAGTCATGTGATCGTACGAAAGGAGTACGTACCTAAGAAGTGTTATGTTACAACGTAACGTTGAGATTGATGAACGGAACGGTGATAGAGGCTCCACTCGCGACGATTAACGTGGACACCCCTTACTTTGTGGGTAGGACGACCGCAGCAGCGCTGCCGGGAGTCGCTTATGATTTAGTCATTGGGAATGTCAGAGGTGCATTACCCCCGTTCCAGCCGAACCTCGCGTGGGAGTCGACTGTGTGTCGAGGTCCTCATATTGGGAAGGACGAGCATAACCATAGAAGTTTGCTATTCCCCATCGCCGAGAGTGCTGAGGAAAGTTCTCAAGAAGAACCTACAGAGACTAATCATAATTTTGGAATGGCGAGTTCGGAGACAGAAGAGATTTTTAGAGAGAAACCGTCAACGTCACAATCTCTGGACATCATCAAGAAAGATGTCGGACCAACCAGTGAGCCATCATTGTGTGTGATGATAGGGTCCCAATGTTCATCTAAGGGTGAAGAGGTTACAGGAGAAGAAGTAAATAGAGTCCCTACAAAACCACTAAAAAACGTTGAAGAAGGTACGGGAGTACCGGATGTCCAGGAGACATCGATGGTAGATAGTACATATTGGTCTGAGGAAACAGATCGTACTAATGAAGATGGTGAGTCACTGAGAGGTGATGTAGACACCCACACACAAAGTTCCAAGGAGAAGACATGATAGCATGAGTGTGAAGACAAAGTAGCTCATCGATGGAGAGGTGATGGAAACTCATAGGCGATCGTGAAACTTTAGGGAATAGCGAAAATGATGGTTGAAATATACCCATCGTAAGAAGAGCTTTGTCAACGGAGTGATTGCTGGATCTGTAGACGATCGCGCCACCATCATCTGAAGAACAGCATGTTTGGACGGTAGATGACACCGCCATGCATTACCCAGAGGTAACACCTCTAAGAAATATAACCCTCCAGGAGGATATAAAAGAATACGGAGAAATTAACATTGAAAAGAAAAGGATGATGTCTCTAAGAGAGCATCATCCTTTTCCTCTAAGAGAGGAAGAAAAAGATGAGAGTACAAAGAAAACTTGCAATGGAGTGTCTGAACGCAGTAGAAGTTTTACGAGGTGTCCTCAACAGTATTGTTGGGCTGATAAGAATTTTGTGCGTTTGTGGACAGAATACGGGAATGAGAAAAGGACACAGTTCATAGAACTGGTAAGGAGAATGGTAGAAGCATTGTGCCAGAAAATTTTAGTAAAGGGAGAGATGATGAAGCGCAGAGATTGCCATGGAAAGTTGGTACAGACGCTTAATGGAGATAAGTGGCACAATGTAAGGTCTGAAAATACATACGCTAGAGAAGACATCGACATCTTGGAAATTGTAAGGGTAAAGAAGGAAGATGCATGTGGAGAGAGTGAAGAAAGCAAGAGACGGTGTAAAACCGATTATGGAAGTAAGAAGTATAATGTTGAAGAAATGTATTCCGCGGATAGTTCCTCAAAGAAGCTATCATCCGTCAAGTGGATGAGGAGGACTATCAAGAAGAACGAAAGATGTCTGAAGAGACATGAAGAAATGAAGGAGTGGATAAGATTATGGTCGGATTTGGTAATAAAAGGAGGTGACGAAGGAGGTAGAGAATGGAGGCCGAGAAGAAAAGGTGCTGAAGCAACACCGATGGGTGCAAGTAAGAGAGAGATGCCTGCGGTCAGAATTATGATAGGGATAATGGACGTGCGTAATGAAGCCGATTATTTTGTTGAAGATTGGTCCAAATACCCTCAGACCCGGCATGAGCACTTGACTATTCTTAGCAACACACTCCAGATGATTCATGAAGAAAGATTTTACCATCCTACCGACAATGTAAAATGGGAGTCTGTATATCAGCATGCGTTTGAAAAACTAAACCACATTAGTGGGCGAGATAACGTCATAGCTGACTATTTAAGTAGATCGTATGCCGATGAGACATTGGATTCGTCTTCAGAAGCCACTACAGAAGAAGGAGCGCTGCGAAAATGAAACCAATGTTATATCATCATGTATATAAAGCAAAGTTGTACCAATTTGCTTCATGTTGGGTGGGCCAAAGATGTAACCGTAGTGACAGTGAAGTTGTATAAATTGATTCATTTATTGTTTTAGAGTAAAGTCCCATAATTGCAAATGCAATGTTGTGTTATTGTTTTTTCTATATACCTCATGTATACCGCGAGGCCCGGTCAAACTGTGTATATAGTGTTTATATAAGGAGAACCAACAACCAATGAGAACTCGTTTTTTAAGCCTTACTCTTAAAATTTGATTGTATTGTCGTGGTGATTCGATCTGATTAGTATTATTATGTTATTATTATTATTATTATTAAGATTTTTAAAGAAATTGCGAAAGGAAACTGCGTTTATTGTTGATATATATACTAATATATATTATAATATATATAATATTATATATATATTAATATATATATTATAATAATATATATATATATATATATATTATATTATATATGATATAATATATATATATATATATTTGTTTATATATATAAATAAATATTTAGCATAATTTAATTTCTTAAAATTAAAGTAAATGCAATATTTGTTAAAAGTGTGGAAGCGCATAAACTCCGACTGTCGTTAGTTTTTTATTCAGAATGGGATGAGAGATTGTTATTTCTTGAGAAATAGTGTAATATCACAAGAAATACCAACCACGCCTCTTCTTCAGATGTCATGTATATATTTATTTTACTATTTTAATTGATAAATGTATATAACATTCTACCTGCTGTTTTTAAGTAATTTGATTCGCTAATGGTCGTAATCTGGGTTACTCAGGTTCATATAAATAGTAAAAAGAAACATAATTTTGATCTTTCCGCATTTATTGTTGTTGACCAAGGGTGTATATAGTTGGTACTTGTGATGCCTCATATGTCTCGATCGATTTTTATTTTATGTAGATGGTGTATTTTTTTGTAAGCAGGAATGCTTTGTTTTGTGATTTGTTATAAAAGTAAATGTAATATTTGTTTTAAAGTAATATGGTGATATAATTTTCGAAGTGTAAATATTGCTGTATTATTTATTGTAATGATTAATGTAATTAAGTTTGTGTTTATCAAAGAAATTGTGAATAAATTATATTTCAAATGTGCATAAATATACCGAGGTGTGTCGTCTGTATCTATGCACTTGTAAAGATTTTGCAGTCGATATCATTGCTAGATGTTGCTTGCAGGTAAGCGTTTATTTATCGTAATTAATTTTCCAAAGTTTCGCAGTCAGTATATTTTGACGATAAATATAAAGCATTTATAAGTTCAGTATTTATTTATTAACGTATGGTTAATGTTTGTATACACAATGTTTGTTTACAACAAAAGATTTATTTAATTACTATTAGGCAACTTTCTTGCATTGGAGAAACAGTTGTAGAAAGCATCAGCTGATTTACTATTTGGTCACAGTGACAAATCGACGTATTTTGTAAATTCTAAATTTAAATAATTTTCAAGTAAAAGTTTGAGATTACCTTTCATATCTATCAGTCTATGTAATTTTGTTAATATATTATAATCATTATACATATTTTTGCACATCGTATATTATGTATTTTATATATTATAAAATATATGGACAAAGATTTGTATAAATTTAAGGTCAGAATATATTTTGTTGTAAGGTAACAGTTGTTTGTATATATATATGATACACATATAAAATATACATTATGATGTACTATATATCATGGTAGTTGATTTATATTGGCAAGAATATGTCATAGCATAAGAGGAGCACAGACATGATAAAGTAGTGTTTACCCCATGCGTGCGCATATAGTTGGATATCTACGGACATCGTAATGTATATGTTCATGGATGTGTAAGACTTTCTTTGTGTAAAAAGCAGTACATATTTTTTTTCTATTAAAAGTATTTTTTTAAAGTTAATTTAATGTTTTCTTCTGTGTTTACAAAGGTAGTTTGCTTTCTTATTTATTTAAATATTCAGATAACTATTACTTTAGGTCTCAAAGACATTGATTTCATGATCAAAACATTGATCATAATAACAGGTAAATTCACTGATAACGAGTATTATTGACTGGCCGGTTCTCATATAAAACAAAGAACCCGTTCGACCGTTGGTTTCGCTTGAAGCGCCTTACAGGAGATACGTTGTGAGTTTTGAGTATAGAAGTTGCATGGCCAAGTATTGCACGGCCGATAACCTTCATTCGAAGGAGGTCGGATTACTGATTACGATGAGGCTCGAGAATCTTAGAAAGTATTGGTTGGTTGTATTGTCACGGGGGCCTGGCCAAGGAATTGTTTATATGCTAGAAGAGTAAGTTTATGACATTACAATTTATTATCTTTTCAACCACCCCATTACAGTACTCTATATAAAAACGAAAGCTGAAATAAAAACTTCAAAATAGTTATGATAATAATGAATGAAAATAACATATATAATCCGAAGACTTATTATTTAAGATACGTCGATGACACATTTGCCATATTTGAAAGTTCGATTCACTTAAAAAAATTCATAGACGATTTAAAAAACTATCCGTCCTAAACTTCACTTATGAAGATGTTAAAAATAAAAAACTCGCATTCCTAGATGTCTTTGTTTTAAAAATGGTAGAGTCGAAAGAGAGGTAGATATTAAAAGTATAAATAGAGGTTTTTACACAAATTGTTATGCTTCTAATATACCTGAAAAGGTATAAACTATCAATTATTAAAACCCTAATCTACAGAGCTTATAAATTCACTTCAACGTGGGAACTCTTTAACAAAGGGGTGATAAGAATAACTAAAAACCTAAATTAATATGGGTTAGTTTCAATTTAAAATAGAAGAACGTTTTTAAAAGAAACTATAAATGGCACTCTAACATGAATTAAAAATTCACTTGAGAGAGAAAGCAAGATAACTATTTACTTTAAGTCATCAAATTTGACAAACTATTCCGGAGAAGAGCATAAAATTAAACCTAATTGTAAAAGAACACCTTAAGTCAGAAAAATAAATAAATAAAAAGTCCGTGTAAGAAGCTACTACCAACCGTGGCGAGTGTCCTCATATTTTAGTACCCGTGATCATTGTTCGGAGGATAGCAGAAGTTATGTTGTGTATCAGTTTAATTGTAAAGAAGTAGGATGTAATATCTTATGTGCGATACAAAACAGACACTTAAGACGAATTATTGCAACACAGGTATAAACCCAGTAAAATATGGGAACATTACAGTACGGAACACAAATCCCCTCCTACAGTTCAAATTGCTAGTTGTTTTAAAATCTTATTTGAAGTTGGTAATTCCAAGCATTTACGTATAGCATAATCTCATTTTATTAAAATAAACCAGACATTGACTGTGAAATTTGGTTGAAAATAATGAACGCTTGAATGTTTTTTTGAATGTTTGAGTCTTTTGCACGTACACCTATATATTTTTGATAATAGTTGTATTTGCAAAATAATGTAAGCAATTTTGAATTTTCCTTGAAATTATTTTTTGAAAATTCACAATTAATTTTAACTATCAATTAACTTTTCCACACCTTTTGATCCGAAGCCTACGTGCCTACCAGTGAGTGCGCTACCTGTCCCTTGGATGTTATGATGGTCATGCAAGATCTTTACATCAGCAATGTAAACTTAAAAATGAATGAAGTGATAGATCGCCATAGACATGTGTGCGAGTCTTACTCTCTATTCGAGCCAATAGTATAGTGTTCTACAATAGAGTTCCCGCTCGAATAAAACTGCTATCAGCATTTAATTACTGATATCAAAGAAACCTATTCTTCCAATTTGAGAAGTAGGATAAGAGAAATATTCAAAAAAGGGGTACGGGAGAATACGGGCTTCCTTCTACATATTGACAAGAGTGAATTACGTTAATGGCCGTAGAAATTTAATGACCAAATTGCACAGGAGCTTTTCCTATCAGAGTTACCTTATCAAATTGAAAGTTTAATGATTTTAGCCTATGACGTAACAATTAGAAAATCTGGTTAGTAGCCCGATATATTGTGTAAAAAAATTTATCACAACAATTCAACCACCCCTACCAGATAGCTGGAGAGAATATCGGGCAATGGTTAATCGTCTCGAAGAAGAAACTGAGTTATACCGGAACGCAAGACGCTCTAACTCAGCGAGCCGAGAAGTTAAGAACAACAACAAACATTATATGGAAACTATTGAGATAAATCATGGACCATATGAAGGATTCTTGTAGATCATGAAGCAAGTGGGTAGAGCAGGCTATGTAAAATGGCGACCAAAAACCACCTTGCCGAAGATCAACCTAACACCCAAGATACAAGAAGCGTGACCAGAGTTCGACGATTTGGTAACACTGTGAATGCTGAAACTCTTTGGCTGAAGCTATGCAAAACTACAGAGCTCAATGTTTTGCATAGAGTTTACACATACCAGGTTTTGAATACTGCCATATGTGCAGCTTAGTCTTTCCCCAAACCGGAAGAGGCTACTTCCCAAACCTCCAAAGCGTCCACATATGGAGCACGAGTAGAAGGGAGGGTAAATATGTTTAAAATTAATGAGAAATTTATCTAATACTATATTATATATATATATATATATATATAGATATATATACTATATATATATATTATAATATATATATATATTATTTATATATATATTATATATAATAGATATATATAATATATATATATTATATATAGTATATATATTATATATATATATATATCATATTCAAATATAATAATCTAAGCGCAAATCTGTAGGTATTAGTTTGATTAAATAAAACAGTAATAAGTAGATTTAATTAGTCTTAATAAGTACTAGATCGAAATGGCCATATTTATTTAAAAAAAAAAAAAAAAAAAAAAAAAAAAAAAAAAAAAAAAAAAAAAAAAAAATTCTATAAATGAGAGTCAGAGAGTTCCAATCATAAACGTAGGAATAAATGAGCCCCATCTGGCCATAATCCGGGCCCCCAGAGATCGACTCCTATGCTAATTTAGAGTACCCCCAAAACTAGTGAGGAGACTTATAATGATTAATAATATAAATATCCAAGGTGTCTTTTAAATATATATTAAAGAAAAAATTTCTCAGAGATGTCAAGTAAGTCAGGTATATAAGCGGAAGGTCAGGTATATAAATAGTCCGACGTGAGGAAAACGAAAAATGTGGTACAGTTCGGACACATAAAAGCTGTCAATAATTTATGATAAGGGTTCATTCTATAAAGGAAATTGTAATAGATTTAAGTTTGGGAAGAAATTAGAGTGTAGAGGTTTTTACGACCGGGCTGCAAACATACATATTTGGAATTCCATTTTTGCAAAATTATGGTTTTAATATTAGCTCCTGAAAATCTTCATATAGGGTTGAGCAAATGAAAATTTGAGTATAAAGACATTTGAAACATTGAATGAGCGAAAAAAAGAGAGAAAAAGATGCAGTGGAGAGAAAACGTGCTTGAATGTGTCACCTTGTTAATAATAATAATAATGTAATAATATAATTAATAATAATAATAATAATAATAATAATAATAATAATAATAATAATAATAATAATAATAATAATAATAATAATAATAATAATAATAATAATTAATAATATAATAATGCGATTACACGTAGTATCTTAGAGGAAATAACCTCTCTTTTCCCTTGTCGAGCTAAAATCTCAGGTTCCACATCCAATTGAGAGTGCCACGTATGCCTCAAAAGTTGTTCACCCTGACAAAAACATAGATACGACGGTTGGTTGAAGCGAAAGTCTTTACAAGGGCTCCGGCTGAGTGGAATTTTCAATTATTGATCTCTGAGAAGCTTAACGAAAGCGTGAGATTTATTTGCCATTTTCGCCCTTTTAACGCAACATTCAGTTTACTCTTTTTACCTTATGTAATTTTCAGGGTATCTTTTTCGCTTGAAGATTAAATTACAGAAAACTGATTTAACAAAAATGCTTATTATCGTTTACCAATAACGAAAGAAAATCAATAATATTTTACAATCAGAAGTTCCCCGAGAGCCTATTCATTTGGCCAGCTACCTCTTGGCTTTGAAAATAGTGCCGCGTGTTTTCAATGGTTTATGTCTGTACTTTTTGGAGCTATGGGGGAGTATATGTGTGTATAGTATATAAAAGATATACTCCATGTCTCAACAAATAAGCCGACCACGCTGTCCCTGTTGCGCTTGAGATAGAGCAATTGGCTTTTTAAAAAAATAAATGGCGGCTGTGTGAGTTTGGTATAACTAACTTATTATTCTGGGATTTTTGCTATAAGAGAGCGACGAATTTCCACTGCCAGAAAAAATAAATAGAATATTGCCAACAAAGTCCCCGAAAATCATAAGAGAAGCGAAGTCGTTTTTAGGTCGCATTAGTCTTTATAGACAGAATTTGCCTTGCGTTTCTCACATCACGGTACCTCTCTGTAATTTTCTAAGGAGTAAAAATTATTCGAAAAAAAATTAAATGGTCTGAGAAAAGTAAAACCGCTTTTAAAAATATTAAAAAGATGATAAAAAATGACTCAAAGCTGGCTTATCCTGTGACGAGTGGGCCCCTTAAATTTATATATAAGCTTCAGAAGAAGCATTTTCGTCTGCAATAATGGCCAATAACGAGTCAAGTGCACATTTTGCACTTTATAGAGGAATCTGAATGCTGCTGAACATAAATACGCTCCGATAAATACATTATAATTGGGGCTTGCTAAGTTATTTAGGCGGTATGATTTTTTGCTGGCAGTAAAACAGATAAAAATTCTCCCCAGTTAACGAGAACTTTCAAATAAAATATATAAAACAAATGATTGCCAAAATTATAAAGCTAGAAATATAAGGAAATTAACGTTTTTAAGCGCTTACAATATAGAATAAAATATTATAACTGTCAAGCAGAATGCATGCTTTATTAAAATATTTAATTACTAACAAAATTCTGCATGAAAGACGAACAAACGAATGTACTGAATACCACACAGAAGGCGACTGAAGTTGATTCCGCCTCCAATTTCCTTCCATCCAATAGAATCAATCAAGCAACTAATAAGATGAAAATTCTCAATCACTTAGAAAACACTCACACAATTGATAATCTGTCTATCTAAAGAGAACGAGAACTAGGGAAAGATACAGAGGGAGAATCAAAAGAAAATAAAATAAATTGAATAGAAGCGGAATTTTTGGAAAATATTTTTGTTAACCTGCTTTCTATTTGTAATAAAAATACAAAATTGTTAGCCGATAATTTTAAAATGAAGATAAATTTTATATTGATCCAATAAAACCAAAACAAAAATAGATAAATACTTGATATAGCTGTTGCCTAAGAAAGAAAAGTCTGCTTTAAAATTAATAAAACGAAGTTATTTTTTGAAAAAGAAGAAACTGGTCTGCATGATATATCAAAAAGTTATGCATACCCAAGTTATTGTATACCTCCAGACTATGTAAGTGAAGTTATAAAAGAATTTTATCAACAACACCATATTGGCATAAATAAAACTTTGGTATGCATAAGAAATGAATTTGCATTTAAAAATATGCATCGGAAGGAAAATGAATATGTTCGCGCCTGCCCTATATGTCAAAAAATAAAACTGTCGCAGGAATTAGCCCTGACTTCGGGGCCTTCAAGGAGGTTACCGTGAAATTCGATGTCATGTATGTGGATATATTAAAACTCACTAATGTAAGGGGCTAAAAGTATTTGTTTACCTACATTAACAGGAATAACAAATATATGTTTAAGATTTATTTCCATTCTGTGGAATTCCCCATGTCCTCATTACAGATAGAGGAGGATACTTCAGTAGCGAACAATTTGAAAGAGTTTGAATTTTATTGGGCATAGAACATAGGAAAACCTGCGTTGCAAACCCGAGGGGGAACGGTGTCATTGAGCATTGTCATCGCAGCTTTTAAGCCTGTTTACGGTGCATGTTACACTGCCATAATTTAAGCTCACAGGGGTGACTTAGTGTCCTACCTATAGTGCTTTTTACTCTGAGGCAGAAACCTATTATAAAGGGTGGTATAACACTCGAGCATAAATTAATCAACATTCCTAACACATTGAAATTTTGGTAGAAAGAGAACAGCAAATGATACACAAAAAGTTTTTGAGCGAATTAGCAGAAGAATAAGTCTGAATAAAAAAATTCAGAGAAGAGATAAAATAAAATAGTTATGTAGAGATTGGAAGAGTGCATTTCAGCAATTCAGACACAACATGTCAGATAGCCCTTGAACATTCAGTACAATGGAGAAGGACTACAATTATGAAGCGATAAGTGGAAAATACCTTCGTTAACATGAAAACAGTAAAAATAAGTGGAAAATACAATTCGTTAACATGAAAACAGAAAAAATAATTGGTGATCATGGAATTGCAGTAGTAGAAATAGCGAAAGTCGTTCTTTGACAAGATTATCGTTCCGAGGGGGTGAGGTCATAACTCACTTCCTTGTAGAGTATATATTGAGTAATTTCTGATGAAGTGTCGAGGAACAAATAATGTGTGAGTAAAAGAATAATGTGAACGTTTGAAAATGATCAATATTGGACAGATAGTATCACGAACAAAGTAATCTAGTAAATATGGGATAATATTAGAGTGCGAGTTTCTAAAGAACAGCAAGGAAGACTCATTAATTAGAGGAAAAGATATATATATATATATAGTATATATATACTATATATAGATATGCTATTCTATATATATTATATACAATAATATAATATATATATATATTATATATTATATATATATTATCTTATATTAACATAATTATATTGAGTTACAAATAATAATAATTACACAGCCAGCGCTATTCTTATTGGTTCATTTATATTATTAGTTCTAGTATTACTAGTACAAAAAACATCGCATTATTATTATCCTATTAAATTATTATCTGAATGTGTCATGATTCTATTGATGGTATCAAAAATGTTCATTACATATTCCTCTTGTTATAGACATTAACCTCAAGTTTAGATTTTTTTCACCCATGTTATAGGTCTCAAGGTACAAGACAACAAAAAGTTCTAGTCAACTCTGAACCTTAAAGTTATGTGACAATAAACTCAGGAGGGACAGCAAGTAAATAACTGTGAGAACCTCTTCTGTCTGTATAGTAACACTGTATAATATATATATACTTACTATATATTTAATATATATAATATAGACTATATATATATATGATATATATATATATATATAATATATCATATAAGTATATTATATATATTATATATATATATATATATACTATATACTATATAATTATCATATATATAATATATATATATATATATATATATATATATATATATATAATATAATATAATATACATATATTATATTAGTAATTGAGCATACGTATATATCACGTAACATACTTATAATACTAGACGGGTATATTTACCCCTATACACATATTAAGTACATACTATATATATATTCAGCTAACCTATCACAACTATATCTATATATATAGATAGCTATCGGAGCGTACATAGACCATACTATATATAACCGGTATGATATATCTACTATACTTTATACTATACTAGCACTGATTAAATCCGAGATTTATAGTATATTATTAATGATTATATATAATATTTACTATATAAAATATGTCAGTCAGTCATATACTTACATTCATCACATTGATTAATACTTATAGCTCCTATACGACGCGGCCGGACTACGTTTTACGTTATCTATTATAATATATTAATAGAATATATATATATTAATTATCTAATCATATAGTATGGCTATTAGAGGTATATCTATGTACCTATCATATATTAACCGTTAGACAAACCTATACCACTTATACGGTATACCCGATCACCTGACTAGGTCGTATAAAGTATAGCACTACTGCGATATTGATATATATTATATGTCAGCTATAATTTACTATAGATATATATATAATTATAAATATATATAAATCTATTACTCACATATAACCTATATCGGCGATATAGTATACTAATCGCCTATATATATAGTATGTATATATAGTATATTACCATTATAATGAAGAGATTTAACCGTAATATATATTAAATTAGCTGTTATATCTATATATGTAGTTATGTATATACCATTTAACGTCAATAAGCCAGATAACACCTTATACCCGGTATAATCATATATATGTACACCTATATTTACATTATATTAACTATATGTGTATATTATATGCATATATAATACTTTCAAGTTATTATAGATATATACTGCTAGTATTTATATATACTATAATATAATATATTATATTAATAACTACTACATATTTAAATGATATATACGGCTAGCATCGAGTCGTATATACTACTATATATTGCCTAAGATATATGTACTAGCTAGTAGCGCTATAGTATACCTATAATTATATCACGATTATAAGTATATATTATATATAGATACTAACTACGAATCTATACTTAATAGGGCCAAATCCACCAAGTATACTTATATAGGGCCTATTATACCCTATATATATAGAGCCCCGAGTATCAGCTTATAAGTTATAGTATATACTATATACTAAGTGCAGACTAACCTATCTATAAGTATCAATACTATACCATTAACCTAGCATTACCATATATTTAAAATATATATAATATCAGTATATATATATCATAAGTATATACTGACTTATTTATATATGATCAGTGTACCCGGCTCATAACGCTATAATATACTATTGATAGCTACTTAAATATTACTAACGTATAGAATTACGGCCATCGACCTAGTCTATATAATGTTCTCAATTAAGATACATAAATATATTATCATAGTAACTATATATTATAATATATATTTTATTACTCATATATATATATATACTTACTATCATACCGTTATATAATAGACATAATATTATAGACTTATTATATCAATATATATTATACATAAATAACCTAAAATAACATATAAGTTCAGATATGTAATATCTAATATTATACATATTATATATATTATATACCATTACTTATACTATTATTAACGGCAGGGGTATTATATATAGTGGCTAGTGTGATGATATAAACTCTAGTGCCGATATATATCATAATAAGCTATCTCGCGATATAGTTAATACTATATACTATATACTTTAATACCCTATATAAGATGGATTACTCGACCATATATTAATAATTGCAGTATATACAAGTTATACCTTAGATAGATACCAGAGACGCTCGCATATATTACTCGTGCTGACTCGAGCTGCAGAGCAAGTTAATCACTTTAAGCACGACTAACATCATATAGAAACGAGATCGATCTTTTACAACAATGTTAACTAATGTCAATAATCCAGCTGCGATAACAGACTTATCTGTGTCTTTTTTGTGAAAAAATAGCTGCAGCGTCAGCGATGTTAATGAAATGAGAGCTATTTACACTAATGAAAATTATAAAAAGAGTCATGTTCAAATCTGAATCAAGAAAGATTTAGAGAGAAATGCTCGCGATATTTAGATCAAAACTCGACCATTTTTCCCATGTATCATTAAAAAAGGTCGACCGTTCGTGTTCAAAATTGCCGATATCAGGGAACGAATCTTGTGTGTGTGAAGAGATTAGAGCTACCCGTCTATGTAGAAATCCACTCTACGGATCAGACTACGTATACTACTAACCCTCACGAACATCATATTAGTTTAGTCACATACGTTATGTTAATATCTATATAACGGCGAGTAATATGCAAGCCCACACCGCTGACCGCTACCGAGCCTCAATCATAGTACTATATAATATATAGGAACTACCATGCACGAAGTCACTCATTCATTTATTACCTACCTGATATATATACAACATCTAATAAGGTATACTATAAACTCAAATAGCTATATATATATATATTTTTATTTATTCATCTATATTTTGGAAGAAGAGAGAGATTATAAGAAGGACGAGAGATGAGAGACGAGAAGACAGCAAGGAGGAAAATGAGAGTACTGAGAGAGTAGGTAATAAGACGCCGCACGAGAGATCGACGGATATAAGAGATCGACGAAAGAGACGTGAGCGCTCTCGGCCAGACTCGTGTAGTAAAAACAGTTACTGGAGCTCGACACCCGCTGAGCTATTACGACCTGGCTATATACCCGGCTATCGTATGTTAATATCTTAATAGAGTACTAAGGTAGTCACCAGCACACCAATACTCCTAGACTAACAGCTATACTGCTTCACGTATAGAGCCGGCGATTTACTCTTAATAATATAGACCTCACTATATATTATAGACATTAGAATATCTATTAATACATGACTATACCAATATACATATGATATCACATAGCTATACAGCTAACTACATAAGAACTGAACATAGGAATACCTATAGTATAGCAGCCGAACTAAGCATTAACTATTATACTTCACGCCCCTATATAATATATAGCGTACTAACATATACATCATACTATATATACTTCTATTACATAACCAGACCGACACACGGCTCCTTGATATATACCTACTTATGTTATATATCTATATTACTACCTAATATTATATATATATATTATAATATATATATATATAATAATATATATATATATATATATATTATATATATTATATATATATATATATATATTATATATATAATATTATATATACTATATAATAATA
>JABUQX010058843.1:7500-12500 GCA_015478945.1 Trachelipus rathkii | reverse complement strand
CACCTTACTATACGGGTCGTGTTGAAGCCATAGCTCTGGACGATGCTATATATGATTTAATAATAGGGAATATTCCTGGTGCAAGGAATGCAGAAGACCCTGTTGATAGTGCGGTGGTGTCGCACGCGAGGGCAATGGATAGTTCTCAGAAGGAAGAGGCCACAGCGCATGGGGATATGATGGAGCACTCTGACGGTCAAGCGGTAGTGTCGTGCGCGGGTGAAGCAATAAACTCGCAGGATGAAGAAACCACGGCGCCTGACGATGCATTGGAGCGCCCTGTTGATCAAGTGGTTACGCCGCGCGCGTGTAGTTCGCACGATGAAGGGTCAACTGCACCGGAAAGCACCCAACAGCCAAGTAACGACGGAATCACTCGTGAAAAGTTCATCGAGTTTCAGCGAGATGATGAGACGTTGAATAGATGCAGGGCCTTGAGTGAGATAGAGAACAAAGAAGAAAGGCGGTCGTTCTATGATGTAAAGAAGGGAATTTTATATCGGTGTAAACAGGATAAAGAGGGCTCGAGCGAGCAAATCGTGGTACCAAAGAAATTACGAAAGGAAGTTATGATTATGGCACATGATAGTATTATGGGAGGACATCACGGGATTAAGAAAACGACTGACAAAGTACTCTCAGAGTTCTACTGGCCTGGGATGGAACGAAGATTCGTATTCCAATTGCTGTCATTCATGTGACATATGCCAGAAGACGGTACCAAAAGGGAAGGTTGTAAAAACGCCACTGACAAAAGTCCCGCTTATAGGAACCCCGTTCAAAAGGGTGGCGGTAGACCTCGTAGGCCCGATTGTGCCTTCTTCTCAAGATGGGCACAAGTATATACTCACTCTTGTGGACTATGCAACGAGGTACCCTGAAGCTGTACCGCTAAAAAACATCGATACAGAGACTGTTGCAGAAGCTCTGGTGGACTTGTACTCTAGGATTGGGGTACCGGATGAAATACTAACCGACTTAGGGACACAGTTTGTATCGAGGTGCATGAAGGAGGTGTCCAGGCTATTAAATGTGAAGCAGTTGAGTACAAGCCCATATCACCCTATATGTAATGGCCTAGTTGAAAAATTCAACGGTACGATGAAAAGGATGCTAAAAAGACTCTGCAGCGAACAACCTAAAAGGTGGAATAAATATATAAACCCCTTATTATTCGCCTATCGTGAGGTGCCACAGGAGAGCACCGGGTTCGCGCCTTTTGAATTATTGTATGGTAGGACCGTGAGAGGACCCATGCAGATAATGAAAGAACTATGGATTAACGAGCGGCAGCAAGACGAGGTGACGAATAGTTACCAGTACGTTTTTAAGTTAAGGGAGAAATTGGAGGAGACCTTAAAAATAGCATCGACCGAATTAGAAAAGGCCCAAAACCGGTACAAACATTATTACGACAAAAGCGCCAAGGAGAGAAAGTTCGAAATAGGAGATTCTGTATTGATATTACTGCCCACTGAAAGTAATAAATTACTGATGCAGTGGAAGGGTCCTTATGAAGTCGTCGGTACCATTGGCGAGAATGACTATAGGGTGAAATTCAATGAGAAGTCAAAACGTACCACGCAAATTTGTTAAAATATACAACAAAAGGATGAAGAAACGCCGATGTTTTAACATATCCGCGTGCGTAGGAGTTGTAGGACTTCGAAGAGTTGTGAGAAGAAGAAATTGATTTAGGATAAGACGCGATTGTCTTAGGAAGCTGCACGCCTAAGGAAAGCGTCGAGGATATTAAAATAGGGCCTGAGATAGAAGAAGATAAGAGATCAGAAATAAAGGAAATACTAAACGAGTTCAAACGGGTATTTACGGATCTGCCAGGAAATATGGATATAGTGCAGCACGAGATTAATTTGACGTCCAAAGTCCCTATAAAGAGTAAGGCGTACTCCATACCATATGCTCTGAGAGAAACACTTAAAAAAGAGGTCGGCGAAATGCTAAGAATGGGAGTGATTAGGGAGTCTGATTCTCCTTATGCATCCCCGATAGTGATGGTGAAGAAGAAAGACGGATCCAACCGGGTATGCGCAGACTACCGGAAGTTAAACCAGGTCACGTTATTCGACCCTGAACCAATGGCCGTGACTGAAGAGATTTTCGCCAGGTTCGCGAAAGATAAATACTCTACTACTAATTTCTCAGGAAAGGCTATTGGCAGATTCCGGTAAGGATCGAGGATATACCAAAGACAGCCTTCGTAACGCCAGACGGGCACTACGAATTTCTCAGGATGCCGTTTGGACTAGTAAATGCAGGCGCGACTTTGGTTAGGGCTGTGAGGAAGATACTTAGAGGTATGAGGAGTACAGATAGTTACCTGGACGACATAATTGTACATACAGAAACTTGGGACGACCATATAATGGAAATTAGGGAATTGTTGAGTAGGTTGGCAGATGTTGGCGCAACTCTCAGACCGTCAAAATGCGAGATAGCCGTCAGAGACTTAGAGTTTCTAGGCCATAAGCTGACTGAAGGGGTCGTCGGTCTACAAGATGACAATGTGAAGAAGATCAGGGACGCGGAGAGGCCACATACCAAGAAAGGGGTCAGATCATTCCTAGGACTGACAGGGTTCTACAGGAATTTTATACCCAACTACTCAACGATAGCTGCACCGTTAACCGACCTAACGAAGAACAGGCAACCGAACAAAGTAGTATGGGGAATAGCTCAGGAGAAGGCGTTCGAGACCCTGAAGAGTATGTTAGTCTGTAAGCCCATACTACGACTTCCCAATCTCACCAAGCCATTCGTACTCCAAACTGATGCGAGCGATATGGCTATAGGAGCAGTATTGCTGCAGGAGTTCGATGATGGACTGTTCCCTATAGCATATGCGAGTAAGAAATTATCTACGAGGGAGAAAGCTTATTCTACGTTGGAAAAAGAAGGGCTAGGTATAATATTTGGAGTGCGAAAGTTCGATAATTATTTATTTGGGAAGGAGTTCGTTCTGCAGACGGACCATCAGCCGCTGATCTATATGCAGAAGACTAAGTACATAAACGCAAAAGTAATGAGGTGGGCATTGTTTCTGCAAAAAGTACAAGTTTAGGCTGGAATCAATTAAGGGTATGAAAAATACCGCCGCAGATTACCTAACGAGAATCGGGACATGAAAGATTATTGTTTTAGTTAAAAGAAAAGCCCCGTTTTCTTTCTTAATGGGGGCGTGTGTTATGGTATTGGGATTATGGAAAATGAGATTCTGAGCTCCGCCTAACATTTCAGAATCATTTATTTATTTATTTGGAAGAAATATTTATTTGGCAAAAGTAATTAATTTAAATATTTTAGATATGATTTTTATTTGAAAAAATCTTAAGAAGAATTTTAATTTTGAAAAATAAAATTGTCCCGTGGGAAGAAAGACTCACAAGGTAACATCACACCTGACATCCTGGATACGGTGAAAAACCATAAATAGAAGGTAATTTACTATTACCTGGTTCGGTCTTTGGTTCTATTCTTGGAATACGATTATTCGTGAGGATTCTATCAGTTATTGAGTATTTCATCGTTGAAGACTTATCTCTTGTATTGTGATATATTATTATTGAAAGTCCTGATTCAATAAAGCTCTACTACGATAGTGAGTCATAAGAAGAATACAGGTTAGATAATTATCGATTTGTTTTGAAGACAATTGAAGAATATTGTTCTTGAAAAGAGAATTAGAAAGTCTTGTGATTACTCAAAGGGAAATACTATAGAAAGGATTGAATAGTAACCAGAGAGAGACCTATTGGAAACTGTCTGAAGGAAAGTTATATTTTTATATATATATTGAGGAATTGTTATATGACATTGAGAACGACTTTCGGCTGGATTCAGAAACTAATATTTATTGAAAAGGATTTACTTTTTAAAAGTAAAGGGCTGCTGATAGTCTGTGAAGTCAATCTTGAGACTTAGAAGCATTCTGCAATTCAAAAGACTTTGTGATTGTTCACCGAACTTTGTGTCTGAAGTGAAAGACTACATTGTGAAATCACCCTAGACAATTTAACCAATTTTATTTTGTTCCTTTGAATAAACCCAATACCGAGGAAATTATCACGTTTTTTATGAAAAAATTCATATTTGTGACATAATATATATATATATATATATATATATATATATATATATATTATATATATATATATATATATATATTATATATATATATATATATATATATATTATATATATATATAGTATATATTATTTATATATATATTATATATATATATTAAATTATATATATATACTATATATATATATATCATATAATATATATATATATATATATTATATATATATTATATATATATATACTATATTATATAATATATATATATATATATAATTATATAATATATAATATATATAATATGATATCTTCAGTTGTTAGAATCCTTGAATATTGTGGCATCTCAAACGACCTTAAATGAAATCTCAAATTATTACACAGTCTTTAATACTGAAAGTGAGATTTGTTTAAATTAAGAACTCTTTACTGCATAATATTGTAATCATTAATTTATATCTATTATGATTTATTTACTTTGTAACATTGATATGATTTTAATTATTATTATTTGTATATAATATTTTTATTTTAAAAAAATTTCAATCATTATATTGTATGCCTTGAAAATGGGAAGAAGAATTATTGCCCGAAACTAGTCGGCTAATAAATTATTTAAAATGTTTAAATTCGTTTTGGTGATACTTGCTATTATAAAATTCCGCCTCAGTTATCGAGGTTCTATTTCTAAAGTTCTTCTAACAAAATATGGAAGGCCAGTTCTGAATAAATTTAGGAAACTTGAAAAAGAGATGATTAAGGAAACAAAATTTCAACTCGACCTTTTATTTTTAAAAACTTGTAAAGTAAACAAAATTTTCCCGAAGTTCATATATTTTAAACTATGGAATAAACGAATGTACGGTTCAAGATCATACAAGAAATGTCAAATGATTCTTCT
>JABUQX010058842.1:5000-22259 GCA_015478945.1 Trachelipus rathkii | reverse complement strand
TATTTTAATAAAAATCACCCTTTACAGTTTGGATTTCCTGATAGCAAAAGGAGTCTGTTTTTGTTTTGTCGCGGTGGTACCCACTTTAACCGACTTATTTTGACGGAATATGTTTTGCCTGAGTCAACTACAAAATTTTTGGAAGCATATCCCCGTCCAATTCCAATTGAACCTTCGTTATTAGCGGTTATTCATTCATTGGAACCGGAGTCTTTGAATGAGAATGATTTAGCGGATGATACTATGGCCCTTGTGCAGAAACTATTTAACTCTGGTGGGGAGGAGTTGAATGGTGATGTGAAAGGTAATGAAATACCTAACACAATTATTTCCCTGAAAAACTTTTCCATGATCATCAATACTCAAGATACTGTAGAGATATTGATGTCTCAAATCACTGATTGTCAGAAAAATGACCCCCTGTTGAGGCGATTGAAAAGAGCCTTACAAAATAATCAACCTTTTCGAGGTCCCCTTAAACTATTTCGTTATTCTCTAAATTCTTTATCACTTTTAGATGATCAATTAATACATCGAAATCGAAATGATCATTACAATTATGTGGTATCATTTATTTTTGCAGTGCAGGTTGCTGTGATCAACCATTATGAGTTTGCCCATATAGGACAGCGAAAATTATATGCCCTATTAGAAAATCTTGTATGGCACCCCAAATTAAGAGGAATTTGTAAAGATGTTTCTATGTCGTGTCATACTTGCCAATTGGCCAAAATCTCCAACATATTTAATACTCCACCAAAAATAAAGATTAACACTAGATATCCCTTTGAATTGACAGCTGCGGATCTTGTTCAACTACCAAGATCTCGTAGAGGGAATAACTATGCATTCATATTTATAGACCACTACAGCAAATGGGTGGCTGCAGTGCCAATTAAAAGTAAACATACAGCTCTAGTAACCGCTGCACTAAAAAGTATAATCCCCTATCTTCCACTAATTCCTTCTAGATTACTAACCGACAATGGTCGAGAATTTCGTGGACCTCTTTTTGAAGACTTTTTACGTTCATTGGACATTTATCATGTGTATACTACACCCTATAACCCTTCATCCAATGGTATTGTTGAGCGAGTCAACCGAACATTATTACAATATTTGCGTGTATCTTTACAAGATCCTGCAGAATGGGACTCCCTTTTACCCCATGTAATCCTAACCTATAATCATTCAAAACACTCTGAAACTGGTAAAACTCCAGCCGAAGTATTATATCGGGAGGCTCATGACACCCGTCCAAAGTTACCTTGGACAAGATTTTCGCAATATTGGGATGAAGGTCATAGAAATTTTCAACCATATGTTATTGACCAATTGGTAGCATTAAAAATCCGCTTACCAGGTGATCTTACTATCAATAAGTTCAAAGAAAGGTACCAAGGTCCTTTAAAAGTTATACATGTCAATTCTAATGACGTCACATACGTGGTGGAAGCGATGGACACTCAACGAAAATATCGAGTGCACCATCGTCAATTGAAACGATGGATTTTACCTCCCTTGTATTTACAAAGAACACCCATATTTATAAAATTATTAACTAAACCTATAGTTTTGGAGGTAGACCCTTCGGAAGAAGATGCTGATGAATCAATCACAGTCTCTCCGGACACGATCACAACTACACAAGCAATAAATTTTGACGATGATTCAGAGGATGATAATGACTTTTTGGGATTTCCAGATATCCTGAGTCCGGATCTTTTTAATGATGTAGTTTATCATTTAAATCAAAGCGTACTAATAGCCAATTCATTAAACCAATATTTAGACGAAAATGACCATGATGGACATCCTCAAGTGGATCAGCTGGATGATAGTGTTAGAATCAGTCATGATCAAATGAGTGATATATCATCTTATTATTTGGGAAACTTATTCATTACTCCCGAACAACTTACACTTAGTCCATCTTTGATAGAGAATTCCCCAAATTTAGCAAATATATCTTCAGATTTAATTCACACTCCTTCTTACATATCTTACACCCCTTTAATTATAACAGATAACAGAGAAGTACCTCCGGTACCCAGACAAATAAGGAGGCTTTCTCTGGAGGATGGTGTGTCAAGAGACAGTATTACAGATCTCCCTTGTGAAACAAATGTTGAGAGCGTCTATCCTCCATTAAAATTCTTAGAAACTGTTACTACTCCATCGCCGAGAACTGAATTGCCTAAATTAATATTTTCCCCCAGTTGTGATGAAGAATCGGAATCATCCGCCCTTACTGAACAAACAATTAAAGAATTTTTAGAATGGGAGAAATCTCCTGTAGCCATTCCAGAAGTAGCACGAACTACTTTTAGTAGTAAAAAGAAAGTAGTGCACTGGGCACCTGAGGCGATGGTTTTGCCCATTCCTGCTGGTGGACATGATCAAACTCTAGAAGAAATTGATTTTTCGGAACCAGTTGCTGCTCGTACTCGAAAGAGATCAACTGCAATAGAAGTAGATGAACCTTGGGTACAAAATCGTATTTTAGAAAGGCGTAGGAGAACAAATCAAGATGGTGAAGTAACCACGGATAGCCAATCAAAATCGAAATAGATGGAACATAAATTCACAAAGGTATAGGATAGGAAATTAGCTTAACTTGTATTAGGTTAGATTAGTATACTTGGGTGTGCTAACATTTTTGTAAATTTATATTTTTAATAAATATCCCTTTATTTGTCTTTATATTTTTAATTTTTGTAAATTTTTTATATGAATGAGTACTTAAGCAAAATAAATAAATACCTAAATATTTAATAAAGCAGTAAAACAGAAGAAAGTATCAACGACGTGAGAAATTATATAATAGCAAACAGGACGAATGAAAAATGAATACAGAATGAAGACACAAAATTAACTATGTATACATCAACTATGTGTACATTAACTATGTGTACATTACTATGTGAACATCAACTATGTGTGCATTAACCATTACTATGTGAACATCAACTATGTGAACCTTAACCAATACTGTGTAAGCATCACCTATACATCTCAGAAACATCTACCCTTAAAAAGGAGGAAAATTCTGAGATTAATACAACAAATTAACCCTTGGAATTGTACAATCTTGTTGTGTTGAGGTTTGTGGTTTTTGTTGTTTGGTTGTGTTCTCGTTTTTGGTTGTTTTGTTCATTGGTTGTTGATGATGTTGCCACATCCCCTTCTATCCGTCATGTTACGACGGGTGGGGAGGAACATGTAGAGATTTTATTATGAGCTTTTGCTGTTTTGGAATGTCTTTTGCTGATTATGTGTTTTGTTTCTTTTCTTTTTCAGCAATATCTCATATCTAGGTATTTGTCATAAATATTGACAACCGTGTGCGAGGAAGCACCTCTACAACACTAGCTGACTTTATTATTACCCATATTGGTTCTCTTACTTTTTGATAAT
This sequence comes from Trachelipus rathkii, assembly GCA_015478945.1. Taxonomy (NCBI): domain Eukaryota; kingdom Metazoa; phylum Arthropoda; class Malacostraca; order Isopoda; family Trachelipodidae; genus Trachelipus; species Trachelipus rathkii. The sequence continues at coordinate 18,842 of JABUQX010058842.1, read as the reverse complement.
ACTGGTAATGTTACAATTTTGATGTTACAACATTGATGAAGGACGGAGAGAAAGGTCATATTTTAAATATCTCTTTTCTTTTATGTTAATTTTTAGACTTGAATGGTTGTTACCCTGATTTGGTTGTTTGGCCGTCTTGGACCACTTCTTTTCCCCGATCAGTGGATTGATTAAAACCTTAACTAATGTTAAGGTAGGACAGTATTTTAATTAGTTATTTAGTAGTTTGTCTGGTAGATATTTAGTAATCATTTATTTATTAATAAGTAATGGTCTTTAATATTTTTATTTTATCATGAAATTATTTCTTTAGAATTTAGCTACTTAGATGAAATTATTAATTTAACATTTAACACTAAATACACAATATACATTTATGTTAGACTATAATCTTTCATATTTGTATATACAGGTTTCTGGTTGGGAACTTACATATCTGAATTTCTGGTTGGGGACTTTACATATCTGAATTTCCGGTTGGGGACATCTTTCCTACTGAAAAACCAGAAAAACCTGTGTGAACTCTAGGCTGGGACCCCTTTCTTCCCAGTTATACATCCTTCCAAGAAACTTGTGCTAATTTTGATTAGATATCATCTTTCCATGTTATGAAACCCATTTTTTTTACACTAAGGTGACAAACATTAGGCCAGAACATAACCACTTAACTATTGTGATTACAATTGTATGGACATTTTTTTTACATTTAAAGGTGTGGTGTAATAAATTATTTCTAGTTGAAGCTGTGAGAAACATTACCTTGCCTTGGAGGTTAGGGTAACCACTTACTCATAATTATACTATTTCTGTGTGTCATTGCTGTTCATATTTGTAAAACCTATTAAGAGGGTTAGTGACACTCATTGAAGAAACAACAAAACATTACGTGGTAATACTAGAACAAAGTGTCTTATAAATTAATCCGTGCATATACAATTTTTGGTCTAAAACATTTTTTAGCGAAATTGTGCTTACATAAAAGAGTGCAATTGTTAAAAGATCTTTAAATTGAGTGTATCTTAATAAAGAGTAGACCAAAGCATTTCTGAAAACTTTATTTAAATTTATGTAAAATTTTTTTCTATTTAATTATATTATTTTTTTAGTCTTAAGTGGGGTTAACATTCACAATTGGTGCCAATTGATTACAATAATTGGGATAAGACGATATAAGTTGTCTTACTTCTATCTCGGGTTGAAGACCCAGCACTGGTATTGTGGGTGGAAGACCCAGCACTATTATTGTGGGTAGAAGACCCAGCACTATTATGTATGGTATATGACAATTTCCCTAATGTATATATATAATATATATCTATATATATATTTTGTAGATAGATATATGTGAACATTTTTTTTGTATATGTATTATTGCAATATTATTACTTGTTATCATGTGTAGGTGATTAAAATTAAAATTGTAAACGAAACAAGATTCCTTTTTATACACCTACCAGTTATCATCTTCTTTTACATGGTTTGCATGAGGTTACTTTGATTCTTACACTGGGGCCTTGTGGACATAATTGAACGACGTACTTATTTAACTTCTATAGTTTTACTTACTGCTAATAATAGAACCATACTACTATTTTTTTACCTTTCTTGACATTACTTTTAAACTATAACTTCTACACTTCCTAACAATTTCTCGGTTTCTTGTGGATCTTTGGGATCTCCAACTACTTATAAATTACATAAAGGTGTGTTAAAACAATTACACATTTAAGGATTGTGAAAGTAACTTATAGTATTACTAATTTTCCACTATTACTAAATACACTAACCTTCTCCTTCTTGCATGCATCTGTCTCTGATTTCCCTGATTTCCTCTTTCTCTCTGTTTTGATTCTCTTGTGGTCATTGCTTGAGTAGTGGTAGAGGCCTGGTGCAGGTAAATTGGAACTTGCATGGCATGTGCATGTGCCTTAACACTTTGAAAGATATATCTTTTTGTGTACCATTTGAAATCATTTGAAGCAAGGAGGGTTGGATTGGTGATTTAAAATTGAGGAGAGAATAGGGAGACGAACTATATGTGTTTATTTATGATGGTAAATATTTATCACTGCTGGTTAATATACCCATTTGCCTGAACACCATTACTTTTTTTTAATCGGCTTATTTTTCTTTTATTTTCATGTAACTGCTTGCTTGGGAGACTGTGATTGCATCTTGTTTTTCTTGTCTTGTTGCCCAATAGATGTTAGGAACCTGCTTTTCGTGGTTTGTGATTTCCGGTGTTCGCAATTAACTATCGCTTTTTCTTGGAGGAAGGAATGAGGTGGCTGATCGAAAAGTGAGTATACAGTAGCTACAATTTTCTTTGTCCGATTAGGACCTTTATATTTTTTAAATACGCATTCACTGTAAAAACTAAATATCTAAATTAAAAACTATCAACCTCCATAACTCTGATCCAACTAGGATTGTCATCTTTACTAAATCATCAAATTTAAGCAAAACTTCCCCCCTTTATATTGGTTGCAGAGCGTAGTTGCTGATACTGCTGCTCGTGAGACTACCTCTCCCTTCCTATTTTTGTTTGTTTGAGTTGTTTGTGGGTTGTAAATTTTGGTTTGTTGTTTCTTTGTTTGTTGTTGTTTTGGGATAATGGCTGAAAATTTAACGGGTGACGAAACACTCCCCGATACCAAAGGAGGGGAGAATGTCATCCAGTTGCCACCAAATTTAGAACAGGATCTTAATGCTCTTAGAACAGAGCTTAATGGAGATATAGATCCCACTTCTGAGGTGTTTCGCACAAATGAAGGGGGAATACAACATGTACTTCCGCCAGTTTCCATCCCGGAAAATGGATTAACTAGAGAGCAATTGGCTCAACAATATTCCCTATCTAATGATCTGAAGGATCGGATAAATAGACTAACGAGCATACCCGATTCTAAATTTACCATTGCCACACAGGAAAATGGTCAGCATCAGAGACAATCGTCTCCTACTATGGTTTCTCAAGGCCAGCCTACTCAACCATCTTCGGCAGAACTACTTCCATTCCCAATTTCAGACAGAGATTGGTTAAAAGCTATCTATCGTCAGAATCAAGAAATGATAATGGCCTTGACTAAAGTAGTTTTATTACTGGAGAAGAATACTCCTAATTCTAACAAAATGATCCCTGTGGGTAAATACTCATTGGAGAACGGAGAACCGTTTCCACAATTTTTACAAAGATTCGAGGAATATGCCTCCATAACCTACCCCAGAGCAACAGCTGAGGGGTGGCGAACACACCTAGGAATGTATCTGGAAGGTGATATTAAGAAAGTGTATGACGTATTAATGAAAAATAACGCGGGTTATACAATAATAAAAGCCCAACTAAACGAATGGTTTGCTGAATATTTAAGAAAGAAGGTGAAGACTCACCTAAAGAACTTTAATGAGGCAAAAATCCTCCCTCATGAAACAATACCACTTTATTCATTGAGATTGCAAGGTTTAGCAGAAATGGCTTTTCCTGGATCTGATGTCAAAAATATAAAGATGGTCAGGGAAAAATTGGTTGGCAGCCTGCCCATTGATGTACAAGAACAAGTTAATGCTTCTGCAGTGGTGTGCGAAATTGCTATGAGAGGTGTTCCACTCAATTGGGACGGATTAGTGAGACTTATAACTCAGCATTATAAAGGTCATGAACCTAGTGAGGGACAACCTATATATGTACCAACACCACAGAGTGCTGAGAATTTGCCTCCGTCTCCGGAGGTGATTGACCTAACGTCAATGCATCCATTTCCATTAACAGGTATAAACCCTCCAATGGTGACACAAGAATATTACTCTCAAAGAGGTATGACCCAACAGCCACAGTCGAATTTGGGTTCTGAACAGTATGGACAGCAGTTGTACTATGGTCAAACACCAGTTTATTATGGAAACACTTATCAGGTTAACCCGAGCCCTAATATAATACATTCTTACTCTACCCCTACATTTGCTCAGGTTGCCGCACAACCACCTATACCTCCCTCGCCTATTAATGAATTTCCAAGACCTAGTGCTCCTCCTGTTTCTCCAAGAAATAATCGTACTTTCTATGCCTCTAAACGGGGCCCACCATCTCCTAAACAAAGGAGGCAACCGGCACAACAAATAAATACTTCTATAAGTTCTAATGTACAGCAGAGACCATCACCTGCGCCTCCACAGTACCAAATGCAACAACCTTGGTGGGCAGGAAGTGATCTCTCTTGCAAATATTGTAAGCAGCGTGGACACCTTGTTAAGGATTGTCCATTACGACCGTATTGTCACTTTTGCGGAAAAAGAGGGCACATCTTTGATGAGTGCTACCTACGAATGAATAAATGTATTCGATGTGATCAAGATGGACATGTTGTTCAGAACTGTCCACAAACCAGGCAAAAACAGCAGCAATGTGATTCTACTCCACGATGTCCCTTCTGTCAAGGGGATCATCTGGGAATGAATTGCTCGCAAAAGATACCATATTCAAAAAACGTATAAGCTCTGTGGGGAGTGGCCCACCTGCAGAGCCGCAGCTGCTGTCTAAAGAAACTCCAAAACCCCAAAGAGATAACAAGCGACATCCATTGAATGTAGGGTCACCGTCAATGCTTTCATCAACTGAAACTGACAATTCAGAGATAATTCCTGAATTATTGCAGGTAAATGTCCCTGTCCTTGATTATGGGATAGATTTTATAGACGATTCTCCAAAAGAACTAAATGATTCTCCTGTAAAAGTATGTACTACAACTCATAAAACAAATAACCTAAATGTTGATGTTTCGGTCAATACTGACCCTTCTTTGTCTTCTCAAGTTTTAACCCATCCTGGGTCTCAAGGAACCTCTGTCAAAACTGACTGTCTTTTGTCACAAAATACACTCCAACCGGAGTCTCTAATAATAAATAAAAATCCAATAATAACTGGCCCAAAAGGCCCATTTCTTCAGCTTAGGATTACTCAATCCCTTCTGGAAGAAGCCTTGGTAATAGGTGTTATAATTGATAATTCTTCTCAAACGGAACTGTTAGAAGCTTTGGTTGATACTGGAGCATCTGTCAGTATTATCACCAATCGAACTTATAAATTATTGGATCCGTCTAAATATCCTTTGAAATCTACTATATATACAGGTCTTCGTGGCATCGGTGACGTTGTTTTTGAAGTTATTGGTGCAGTTACGATATCTCTACATCTTTCTAATAGCTATTGTACAGAGGCCAGAGATTTTGTCGTTGTGTCGGATGAAGTTGTTTCATATGGTCTAGTTATAGGTTACGATCTTTTGCGTACTGAAAACATATTACCTGATTTAGCTAATAAGGAGTTAATTACCCGACATAAGGATAGTCTTGTGGTCATAGCAAAAGATATACGGACCAAAAATGGTCAAGAACATGCAGCCAAATTGGCCCAAGGAGTAAACATTCCTTCGAATAAATGGATTGAGGTGTCACTCTTACAAGAAAGTTGGTTTCCAGAACCCTCTCATCCAGCTCTTTTGTTGTTCACACCTAGTGAACAGAATCACTGTTTCATGGACCATGCTGTCACTCCATATTCACCCAATACTCCGATTAGGTTACCTTGTTACAATCTAACTAATAACAATATAAAAATTAAGCAAGGTTATACCTTGGGTACATTTTCTATACTTACTATAAATCCCAATCATACCATTCCTACACATGTAGTTGAACTAACTCAGAAATTACAAAATACGTACAAAGAATGGACACCCGCAAATCTTTATGAGGCTTTTGACCTGGATTCCACCGATCTAACCCAAGAACAAAAAGACCAACTCATCCAATTATTGCTCAAATATCCGTCAGCACTGAGTCTGGGAGATGCAGACGTAGGATGCACTTCCATCTTAAAGCATTCTATAGCACTGATTGGGAGATGCAGACGTAGGATGCACTTCCATCTTAACAGGGTCCAATTCTGTATGAGGTCGAAGAAGTATGTAGAAAACTGGAAGCTGATGGCATCATTCGACAATCCTTCTCCCCTTATTCAGCACCAGTTGTTCCCATTAGAAAACCCGATGGGACCATGCGTCTTTGCATTGACTACAGAAAATTAAATTCTGTTACAAAAGGCGATTTTTTCCCTATACCTAATTTAACAGATACACTATTTAGTCTCCAAGGTAAACAATATTTTTCAACAATTGACCTAATAAAAGGTTATTATCAAATAGAAATGGAGGACGACAGCGTAGAAAAGACTGCGTTTTCTACACCATTATCCCATTGGGAATTCTTAAGAATGCCCTTTGGCGTGAAAAATGGACCAGCTACCTTCCAGAGAGCCATGAATCTTGCACTAAGTCACATCTCTTGGAGGGAAGTTAGGGTCTATCTTGATGATGTATTAATAGTCAGTGACACTTTTGAAAAGCATTTATCCAACTTGGAAGAAGTCCTTGTGGCATTCATGGTGAACGGATTTAAATTAAAACCATCGAAAACTTATTTACTCAGAAGAAAAGTGAAATTTCTGGGACATATGATTTCAAATGAGGGCATGATCCCCTTAGAAAGAAATTTACAAGGAATAAGAGATTTCCCAGTACCAAAAACGGTCCGGCAGGTTAGACAATTTATGGGGTTAGTCAACTTTTACCGCCGACATATCCCTAATTGCTCGGTGATAGCACAACCATTGTTCGAATTGTTAAAAGGTAAAAGTAATGTCAATTGGACTGAACAGTGCCAGCAGGCTTTTGATACATTAAAACAACTTTTGACTACACCACCTTTGTTAGTATATCCGGATCGCTCAGCTAATGCAGCACCACTCTTATTATATACTGATGCATCTGGAGTAGGTGCTGGAGCCTGCCTTAGCCAGGTACAAGAAGATGAAGAAAAACCAATTGCCTTCATTTCTACTGTCTTTTCAAAAGCACAACGCAAATACAGTACTACAGAAAGGGAAGTAGCCGCCATACGGTGGGCTATAAGATCTCTAAAACCCTTTCTATATAAAATCAAAGTAATAATATTTACAGACCATCAACCTATTTTGTTCCTTCAGAACATGCCCTTAGTAAACCCCAGAGTCGCCAGGACTTTAGAAGAATTAAATGACCTGGATTATGAATTATGTTATTTGCCAGGCAAAGAAAATATTATTGCAGATATTCTATCCAGATCCCATTATGAACTGAAGCTGGAAGCTATGGAAACTAGTTATCTTCCAGAAATCCCCGATGGTTTTAAAGAAATTTTAATGCCTGGAGGAGGAGATTCACTGTTCCAGTGTTTTTCTCATTATGAGTATGACAATATGGAACAACATTTAGAATTAAGAGTAGAAATTGTGGATGAATTGATAGCACAACGTGAAACTTATCATTTACCAACTGGTAAGAATGCAAGAGACCTACTTAAACAATTACAACTAACTAGATATCCAGGACAAATTCCCTTTATTCATAGCATTCAAGCCTATGCTAAATTGAGACAGATAAAAGTATTGGTTTATTTTAATAAAAATCATCCTTTACAGTTTGGACTTCCTGATAGCAAAAGGAGTCTGTATTTGTTTTGTCTTTGGCGCACCAAGAATCATCACTACTCGTCTCCGCTGAATGTTTGGTTATTTTCGCAAGCAAAATTTCCTCATTTTTTTTGGAATGCATATCCTTACAGGACGACACCCTGTAAAATATATTGTAAAACTAAGATCATTCATTCATTGGAACCGGAGTCTCTGAATGAGATTGATTTAGCGGACGATACTATGGCCCTTGTGCAGAAACTATTTAACTCTGGTGGGGAGGAGTTGAATGGGGAAGCAGTTAGTAAAGAAATACCTAACACAATTATTTCCTTGAAAAACTTTTCTATGATCATCAATACTCAAGATACTGTAGAGATATTAATGTCTCAAATCATTGATTGTCAGAAAAATGACCCCTTATTGAGGCGTTTGAAAAGAGCCTTACAAAATAATCAACCTTTTCGAGGTCCACTTAAATTATTTCGTTATTCTCTAAATTCCTTATCACTGTTAGATGATCAAATAATACATCGGAATCGAAATGATCATTACAATTATGTGGTATCATTTATTTTTGCAGTGCAGGTTGCAGTGATCAACCATTATGAGTTTGCCCATATAGGACAACGCAAATTATACGCATTATTAGAAAACCTTGTATGGCACCCCAGATTAAGAGGGATTTGTAAAGATGTTTCTATGTCGTGTCATACTTGTCAATTGGCTAAAATCTCTAACATATTTAACACACCACCAAAAATAAAGATTAACACTAGATATCCCTTTGAATTGACAGCTGCGGATCTTGTTCAATTACCAAGATCTCGTAGAGGGAATAACTATGCATTCATATTTATAGACCACTACAGCAAATGGGTGGCTGCAGTGCCAATTAAAAGTAAACATACAGCTCTAGTAACCGCTGCACTAAAAAGTATAATCCCCTATCTTCCACTAATTCCTTCTAGATTACTAACCGACAATGGTTGAGAATTTCGTGGACCTATTTTTGAAGACTTTTTATGTTCATTGGACATATATCATGTGTATACTACACCCTATAACCCTTCATCCAATGGTATTGTTGAGCGAGTCAACCGAACATTATTACAATATTTGCGGGTATCTTTACAAGATCCTGCAGAATGGGATTCCCTTTTACCCCATGTAATCCTAACCTATAATCATTCAAAACACTCTGAAACTGGTAAAACTCCAGCCGAAGTATTATATCAGGAGGCTCATGACACCCGTCCAAAATTACCCTGGACAAGATTTTCGCAATATTGGGATGAAGGTCATAGAAATTTTCAACCATATGTTATTGACCAATTGGTAGCATTAAAAATCCGCTTACCAGGTGATCTTACTGTTAATAAGTTCAAAGAAAGGTACCAAGGTCCTTTAAAAGTTATACATGTCAATTCTAATGATGTAACTTACGTGGTGGAAGCGTTAGACACTCAACGAAAATATAGAGTGCACCATCGTCAATTGAAACGATGGATTTCACCTCCCTTGTATTTACAAAGAACACCATATTTATAAATTAATTAACACTAAACCTATAAATTTTGGAGGAAGACAACTTCCGGAAGAAATTTTAACTGGAGAATGCAATATCATAATCTCAGACACATCCAACTACACAAAGCAATAAATTTTGACGATAGATTCAGAGATGATAATTGCTTTTTGGGTTTTCCAGAATCCCGAGAGTCCAGCATCTTTTTAGGACGTAGTTTATGCATTTAAATCAAAGCGTATCGTAATAGCTAATTCCATTAAACCAAATATTTAAGACAAGACGAAAGTATGACGGTAATTGGACATCCTCACAAGTCGATCAATGGATGATAGTGTTAAGATCAAGTCTCTGATAGATGACGTTGATATATCAAATCTTATTATTTGGGAAAACTTAATTCAAAAATTACTCCCGAACAACTTAACAACTCAGTCCAATCTTTGATTAGAGAATTCCGGACAATAATTTAAGCAAATATATCTCATTATTTAATTTCTCACTCTCCTTCTTACATATCTTATACCCCTTTAATTATAACAGATAACAGAGAAGTACCTCCGGTACCCAGACAAATAAGGAGGCTTTCTCTGGAAGATGGTGTGTCAAGAGACAGTATTACAGATCTCCCTTGTGAAACAAATGTTGAGAGCGTCTATCCTCCATTAAAATTCTTAGAAACTGTTACTACTCCATCGCCGAGAACTGAATTGCCTAAATTAATATTTTCCCCCAGTTGTGAGGAAGAATCGGAATCATCCGTCCTTACTGAACAAACAATTAAAGAATTTTTAGAATGGGAGAAATCTCCTGTAGCCATTCCAGAAGTAGCACGAACTACTTTTAGTAGTAAAAAGAAAGTAGTGCACTGGGCACCTGAAGCGATGGCTTTGCCAATTCCTGCTAGTGGATATGATCAAACTATAGAAGAAATTGATTTTTCGGAACCAGTTGCTGCTCGTACTCGAAAGAGATCAACTGCAATAGAAGTAGATGAACCTTGGGTACAAAATCGTATTTTAGAAAGGCGTAGGAGAACAAATCAAGATGGTGAAGTAACCACGGATAGCCAATCAAAATCGAAATAGATGGAACATAAATTCACAAAGGTATAGGATAGGAAATTAGCTTAACTTGTATTAGGTTAGATTAGTATACTTGGGTGTGCTAACATTTTTGTAAATTTATATTTTTAATAAATATCCCTTTATTTGTCTTTATATTTTTAATTTTTGTAAATTTTTTATATGAATGAGTACTTAAGCAAAATAAATAAATACCTAAATATTTAATAAAGCAGTAAAACAGAAGAAAGTATCAACGACGTGAGAAATTATATAATAGCAAACAGAACGAATGAAAAATAAATACAGAATGAAGACACAAAATTAACTATGTATACATCAACTATGTGTACATTAACTATGTGTACATTACTATATGTGAACATCAACTATGTGTGCATTAACCCAACCATTACTATGTGAACATCAACTATGTGTGCATTAACCATTACTATGTGAACATCAACTATGTGAACCTTAACCAATACTGTGTAAGCATCACCTATACATCTCAGAAACATCTACCCTTAAAAAAGAGGAAAATTCTGAGATTAATACAACAAATTAACCCTTGGAATTGTACAATCTTGTTGTGTTGAGGTTTGTGGTTTTTGTTGTTTGGTCGATGTTCTCGTTTTTGGTTGTTTTGTTCATTGGTTGTTGATGATGTTGCCACATCCCCTTCTATCCGTCATGTTACGACGGGTGGGGAGGAACATGTAGAGATTTTATTATGAGCTTTTGCTGTTTTGGAATGTCTTTTGCTGATTGTGTGTTTTGTTTCTTTTCTTTTTCAGCAATATCTCATATCTAAGTATTTGTCATAAATATTGACAACCGTGTGCGCGGAAGCACCTCTACAACATTAGCTGACCTTATTATTACCCATATTGGTTCTCTTACTTTTTTGATAATACTGGTAATGTTACAATTTTGATGTTACAACATTGATGAAGAACGGAGAGAGAGGTCATATTTTAAATATCTCTTTTCTTTTATGTTAATTTTTAGGCTTGAATGGTTGTTACCTTTATTTGGTTGTTTGGCCGTCTTGGACCACTTCCTTTCCCCGATCAGTGGATTAAAACCTTAACGAATGTTAAGGTAGGACAGTATTTTAATTAGTTATTTAGTAGTTTGTCTGGTAGTTATTTAGTAATCATTTATTTATTAATAAGTAATGGTATTTAATATTTTTATTTTATCATGAAATTATTTCTTTGGAATTTAGCTACTTGATGAAATTATTAATTTAACATTTAACACTAAATACACAATATACATTTATGTTAGACTATAATCTTTCATATTTGTATATACAGGTTTCTGGTTGGGGACCTTTCATATCTGAATTTCCGGTTGGGGACATCTTTCCTACTGAAAAACCAGAAAAACCTGTGTGAACTCTAGGCTGGGACCCCTTTCTTCCCAGTTACACATCCTTCCAAGAAACTTGTGCTAATTTTGATTAGATATCATCTTTCCATGTTATGAAACCCATTTTTTTTACACTAAGGTGACAAACATTAGGCCAGAACATAACCACTTAACTATTGTGATTACAATTGTATGGACATTTTTTTACATTTAAAGGTGTGGTGTAATAAATTATTTCTAGTTGAAGCTGTGAGAAACATTACCTTGCCTTGGAGGTTAGGGTAACCACTTACTCATAATTATACTATTTCTGTGTGTCATTGCTGTTCATAATTGAAAAACCTATTAAGAGGGTTAGTGACACTCATTGAAGAAACAACAAAACATTACGTGGTAATACTAGAACAAAGTGTCTTATAAATTAATCCGTGCATATACAATTTTTGGTCTAAAACATTTTTTAGCGAAATTGTGCTTACATAAAAGAGTGCAATTGTTAAAAGATCTTTAAATTGAGTGTATCTTAATAAAGAGTAGACCAAAGCATTTCTGAAAACTTTATTTAAATTTATGTAAATTTTTTTTTTCTATTTAATTATATTATTTTTAGTCTTAAGTGGGGTTAACATTCACAATTGGTGCCAATTGATTACAATAATTGGGATAAGACGATATAAGTTGTCTTACTTCTATCTCGGGTTGAAGACCCAGCACTGGTATTGTGGGTGGAAGACCCAGCACTATTATTGTGGGTAGAAGACCCAGCACTATTATGTATGGTATATGACAATTTCCCTAATGTATATATATAATATATATCTATATATATATTTTGTAGATAGATATATGTGAACATTTTTTTTGTATATGTATTATTGCAATATTATTACTTGTTATCATGTGTAGGTGATTAAAATTAAAATTGTAAACGAAACAAGATTCCTTTTTATACACCTACCAGTTATCATCTTCTTTTACATGGTTTGCATGAGGTTACTTTGATTCTTACACTGGGGCCTTGTGGACATAATTGAACGACGTACTTATTTAACTTCTATAGTTTTACTTACTGCTAATAATAGAACCATACTACTATTTTTTTTTACCTTTCTTGACATTACTTTTAAACTATAACTTATACACTTCCTAACAATTTCTCGGTTTCTTGTGGATCTTTGGGATCTCCAACTACTTATAAATTACATAAAGGTGTGTTAAAACAATTACACATTTAAGGATTGTGAAAGTAACTTATAGTATTACTAATTTTCCACTATTACTAAATACACTAACCTTCTCCTTCTTGCATGCATCTGTCTCTGATTTCCCTGATTTCCTCTTTCTCTCTGTTTTGATTCTCTTGTGGTCATTGCTTGAGTAGTGGTAGAGGCCTGGTGCAGGTAAATTGGAACTTGCATGGCATGTGCATGTGCCTTAACACTTTGAAAGATATATCTTTTTGTGTACCATTTGAAATCATTTGAAGCAAGGAGGGTTGGATTGGTGATTTAAAATTGAGGAGAGAATAGGGAGACGAACTATATGTGTTTATTTATGATGGTAAATATTTATCACTGCTGGTTAATATACCCATTTGCCTGAACACCATTACTTTTTTTTAATCGGCTTATTTTTCTTTTATTTTCATGTAACTGCTTGCTTGGGAGACTGTGATTGCATCTTGTTTTTCTTGTCTTGTTGCCCAATAGATGTTAGGAACCTGCTTTTCGTGGTTTGTGATTTCCGGTGTTCGCAATTAACTATCGCTTTTTCTTGGAGGAAGGAATGAGGTGGCTGATCGAAAAGTGAGTATATTACATAGCTCACAATTTTCTTTGTCCGATTTAGGTAACCTTTATATTTTTTTAAATACGCATATCACTGTAAAACTAAATATCTAAAATTTTAAAAAACTATCAAAACCTCCATTAAACTCTGATTCAACTGAAGGTTGTCCATGCTTTACTATCAATCCAAATTTAATGCAAAACTCTCCCCCCTTTATAATGAAGATATAATATAGTATATAATATTATATTTAATATTATATTATATATAATATATTATATATATATATGTATATATATAGTATATATATATATATATTTATATATATATATTATATATAATATATTTATATATATTATATATATATATATATATATATATATTATATTATTATATTATATAATATATATATATATATATATATATATATATATCGTGTAATATATATATATATATATATATATATATATTATATATATATATATATATATATATATATATATATATATATATATATATATATATATATATATATATATATATATATATATAATATAAATTTACGACTGCTAATACACTCA
>JABUQX010058841.1:10000-24585 GCA_015478945.1 Trachelipus rathkii | reverse complement strand
AACTTAGCCAGTCAATAGGAAAGGCAAATAGAGTGGTATAAATTAATTTAGTTATATCTTGAATAGAAAAAGTTTTTATATGTCGATTTTATAAAATTTAAGAAGTAAGAATAGGAGATTATTAATTAGTCCAAATTAGAAATTGAGTGAGAATTTAATAAGGGTCTAGATATGCAATTTAAAACATTTTCAATTCCTTATTTTTGCATCAATGATTTACTGCTTCTCCTCTCCGCTATTAGACTGGTAACTCTGACGGGTGTTGTAATTTAAGTAATTGGACTGCTTATTCGATATTTTGAATTTGAGGTAAAGAATTAAATCTTTTCTAGACCATATTGACCAAGTATAGCTGCAGGTTCTGATGGTATAGCTATATGGTAAAATAATTCTGAAAGCGGGTACTAGCAGCATTGCAAAGGTCTTTTTTGATTTTTCAAAGTGATCTATAACATTTGCTGAGGTCAAGAAAGGACTCGGTAAAAATGGCAGTAGACAATTTTAGACAAGGATTTTTTTTAGGGGAAGATTTGGGAAAATTATAGGGAAGTGTTGAAGCTAGTGAGATTAAAAAATCGTGCTGGTTGTAAGTTTCACAGAAAAGTTGCTGAAAAGTCATATAAGAGAAATATTTGGAACATAAGGTATTGTATGACTCCCAGCAGGTTTTAGAAAAGGGATAGATAAATCAATGGTCTTTGTCAGACTTTTAGGAATTTATTGAATGGCATTAACTAAACTGCATTGACATAAGGGAGATTTCCATGGTTGAATAATATAATATATTTATCTTTGTTTGCTTTTTCAGCAAAGGCCTTGACTTATACATTTCCCACAAGCGATGTGGTGACAGATCGCCATTTACCTGGTGACTTAAAATTTATAGCATGTGGTATGGTGGGAGTGGCACATGGTTGGGTTAAAGAGTAGTTGGTTGTGGAATAGAAAGCATTGTGTACTACTAAATGGCAATGTCATCCATCATGGGAAAATAGTGGAGTCAGTGGCTCCCAGGTTTAGTTTGTGCTAAGGACTACTGTTGTTCTCATATAATATATATACTAATGTTTAATCCGGAATTAAATCTACGGTTTCTAAGTTTGCAGATCATACCCCAAAGAGGCTACCTCCATAAGGAATAAATGGATGTATAAAGATTCAAATGATCTTGTAAACTTGTATGGATATGCAGATAAATTGGTCAGATGAATTTTTTAATAGTAAAAAAAGTGGTTACGGTTCTCATCTAGGTTATTCAAAGAAAAGATTTAGCTACAAATAGAATGGGGGATTGCTTGAGCGCTGTTGACCAAGAAATCAGTTTTACGTGTTATTATAATGTGTGAATCTGAAAATGGCTAAATAGTAATTGGCTGTAGGAATAAAGCTAATTAAGATGCTACGTATAGCAAATTGCAATGTTATTTATCAAGAGCAAGGAGGTTATAAGTAAGCTGTTAATAGCTATGTTAAGCAGTACTGGAGTATTATGCACAGTTTAGGCCCATTATTAAGAAAGACATAGATATGTTGGAGAGCGTGGAATGTATTGAAATAAAAGGATGATTTCTGATTTGGGGGTCAAGAGCTATGAGGAGAGACTGAAGTAGTTAGGAATGTTTTCTGTAGAAAGGCAATTCTAGAGGGGATATGATGCAAGTGTACAAAAATATTTACAATATTGCATAATATAGATAAAAATAAATCCTATAATAATGATGACCACAGACAGGAAACCAGCGGATTATTCGGAAATTAAGAAGGAATGACAATTTCTTAAAATGTTCATTCAAGTAATAAAAAGCTAATAATCTTTAAAAGTGGTTAATAAAGGAGGTGGTTGAGTGTGACTCACTTGCAAAATATGGTAGAAAGGATTGATAGTATATGGATCTTTTGGGCATCATATAGTATGTATTTCACAAATTACTAAACCAAATTGGCAGGTTTTAGGGTTATTTATTTATTAAGGGAAAGTGTATGTTATAATATGACAAACTTATTAAGCTTGTAGTGTGTAGCATGCACCTTAGCTATTGTTTTTGCTTTTGTTAACTTAATTTATTAAAGAATCTCACTTATTTTTTAAGTGTTAAGAGAATAATTGTCATTTTACTTTACTGTAATTTAAATCTATAATGTTGCTTGAAAGGTGAATTTATAGATTGACAAGGTCTTCATCCCTCTGAACTCTTTATTAATTATTAAGAAATAATTATTACTCTTGTATTTGACTTGAAAAATTTCTGGATTATATAAAATGTTTCTTACGTGCTTTTTTTATTCTCAGGTTTAGAATATAGCAAGTAATGACTTGTCTTTCATAGATAATAATTTTCAACTATTTGTGCTTTGCATTATCTGAACTAGAAGTCCCTGAAAAATAAAATTTTTCATGCCTCTAAAGTAGGCATGTCCGTTGCTTTATTTGATCACTTAACGGATATTCCAGATCCAGATTGTTCAAAGTTATTAGGTTCTGTGAGTACCAATAATAAAATTTTATTTGTTTGAAGTAGAGGTGTACCGGAATTTGACATTTTTTTCCGGTTCCGGCCGGAATTTTGAAAAATTCCGGCTGGAACCGGAATTAATAATGTACTTGATAATTAAAATATTTGCTGGAAGGGATTTATTTTACATAACCCATAGCCCATCTTTTAACAAAATATAATGGTAGCCTTTACTCAAATATCTCAAAATATAGGATAATAAGATACTCATTAAATTCATATTTAAAATCCAAAATTTTATATATATATATATATATATATATAATATTATGATATATATATATATATATATATATATATATAATATATATATTATATATATATTATATATATAATGGGGAGTACCATCCTTATATATGATGGTGTCCCATTATTAGTTTTAGTTTTCTGTTTCTCAGGAATATAAATATTATGGTTAATAGTTATCAAAGTATCAAAAGTATTACATTGATTTAAGTTTTGGGTTATTTATTTTATTTCATTTCATGGCAAATGTTTAATCCAATTATGTTCTTTTCCCCGTACTTCTGGTTGATAATGTTTTATCACCAGAAGTACTCAAAGTTTATTTATTTAGGATTGAGATGAAGTATTGATCATTGTTGTTATTATATATTTTGCTGCTGTTATGTTTATAATACTGTCGTTGAACTTTTATTGTGACTGTGTTGTGAATCTTATATACTGATAAAACAATTACCGTGCCAACTACACCCTGGTGAAAGTGTATAGTGACGGGTGTCAGTTATAATTGTGAAGTGCCAAATAGACATTTATAATATATTTTGTGCACCACGGATACAGTCAAGGAAGTACGCAGTTGTTCATCACATACAGAAGAAACAAGTAAGGATTTCGTTTAATTGTGTTTCTCACACGAATCAGTAATTCGATATATCACCACTCAAAGCATCTTTTATTTATAGATCCGTCCAGAACTTCTACTTGAACTCCGTCATAGGAAATAAGAAGCCCAAGCCCTACAAGCTCGTCGAATTGGGTAAGAGTTAATGCAAACACCTTTTGATTTAATCACATGTAAAGAGATAAGACATTAAAAGACTGTCTTCTCTTTCAGGCTTCTAGTCTTTGGTTTTAATTGCAAGCTTCTAGTTGTAGGTTACTTCGAGTTGCAGACTTCATTTTTGTTTCCGGTTCTTTTGTTTCAATTTTGGAGTGGAAATTCTAGTTTTGGTCACTTTTAATTTTGGGCTACAAGATTGCAGCGTTCTATTCCCAGTTGCAGACTCCTTCATTCTTATTTTGTAACCTTTTTAATTTGGGACTCATCATTCTAAGTTTTTATTCTTATTTTGTGGATTATTCTATTTGTGGATTATTCTATTTGTGGATTACTTCTATTTTGGATTTGAATTTTAGTCACAGACAGTGTTTCGTCTCATCTCATCGTTTCTAGAACATCTGATTTTAGTTGCTGTATTTTTTCTATCTCATCTCAGAAAAACAACTTTATTGAAATCACCGTCTTCATTATCTCGCTGCTTAATTTTTGTGCTGATTTTCGTCGAGAGATCTATCTCGATCTCCTAAATATTAGTGGATTGATCTCAATCCACTACAGTCTCATCAATTCACCGTCTCTATGATTTCATAGAGCCTCTCTTATTCTTTTTGTACACATTTTTACATTGTGTAATAATCTTTTGGAAAGTAAAGTCTCAGTTTTATACTTCTTTTATTATCCCCGCGTTCTTTTGGTTATTCTTTTTTAATATTCTTATAAGGTTGTCGCTGTCTCTGTCTTTACCACCACTCACTCAAGATTCCATCTGGTTGTCGCTGTCACTGTTTTTACCACCACTCACTCAAGATTCCATCTGACCACAATTGACGATGCGCAACACCTACACGCGATGATGCTAGACAGGCAAAGTAGTTCCACGACAACTACCCACCGATAGAGTAAGGCCTTTTCAGCATACGCCTGGGTTTTATTCAGCACATCTCCGTATCTCAGAGTGAAGGCTGAAGGTCTTAGAAGTGGGAAGAAATTCACGGTGAGAGACTCAATTTTTTCCTATTCTTACTATTGACAGTTCTTCATTTTCATAATCAGGGGTCTGGGAAAAGTCGATTCGTATTCTCTTCATTTGTACAGTCAATTCATCTGTTTTCAATCAGAAATTTCAGTGCAGTTAAATTTCAGTTTTACGAATCCGATCGACATTCCTAGTCCCCGTAACACTATATTTATATAATATATATATATTATATAATATATATATATATATATAATATATATATATATATATATATATATATATATATATATTAGTGATACACAAGTGATTTTGGAGAGAGGCCGGGAGAACAGAGAATCAAAATTTAAATTCTGGCTGGAGAGTCTCCGGCCAGAGAAAAAAAATTCCAAGGTAAGGTGCATAACATGCACTGGAAACAGAAAAGTAGTAGAAGAATATGACGCATGTCGAAGAGAAAGCCCAACCTTACCGCCTCATTTATACCTTTTGGTGAGAACTCGTCGCAGTCAGAAAATCCACCCTACAGCTTCACGGGACCGCGACGGACCCTCACTATGACATCTGGTCAATGTAGAGCTCAACCCTTGGCCCAGGTGGGCAACAACTGTACCCCCATCACAAAACTCCGGCATTTACTCCTATTATGCACCTTTCTTCTCTCCTCTGCGAACTATCAATTCTCTCCTCCATGCATTGCTTTACTGACTCAATCCACTTTTTCTTTGTTCTCCCAGCCGGTCGATACCCAGCACATTCACCACTACACATCCTTTTAACCAACCAACTATCATCCATCCTTTTCAAATGACCAAATTATCTCACCATACTTTCATTTATTCTCTCATTTATCCCTTTCTTCACACCACACAACTCTCTAATACATTGGCTCCCAAACTGGGGGTAAATTACCCCCAGGGGGTAATTTATTAATTTTTCGGGGGTAATGGAGGGGTGTGAAGGGGACAAGAGAAAAAGTTTGAAAGAGAAATAAAACAAGCAAAAAAAAAAAAAAGGAAAAATGTGTGTGGCAACCCTGATGACTCATCGGCGTCACTCACTGCTTGAGGCTGCCTCTATTTTACACTGTCAGTTTCTCTGTGGGTATCAGTCCAGGTAGTATTGTTAACATTTATCCACTATTTTTTATAGTTTTTTTCTTTTTATGCAGATTAAACAATAAAATGTCTAAAAAGCGAACCTTCTGACGCCTTTTGTCGTCGTGGGTTTGTGAATTTACCTTCTGGTGGATAGGTTCGACCACAATTTGTGGTATGTCACAAAATGTTGACAAATGAAAACCTCAAGCCATCAAAACTCTCAGCACACCTGCAGAATTGGCATCCAAATCTTCAAATAGAGGATCAGGCTTATTTTCAGCGCCGGGCTGTAGCACTGAAGAATATCCAGTTCGATTCATCTGGAAATCAATCCCAAAAGCTTCAGGCTGCGGTCGAAGCGTTCTATTTTGTTGCATATAAAGTTGCCGAACAATAGAATGCAACACCATTGCTGAGAATCTGATTATGCCTTGTTCATACGAGATGGTAAGCAAGGTATGTGGGGAGGATCAAGTGAAGAAACTGAGTGCCATATCTCCATCAAACAACAATCCGCCGACGAGTCGATGACATGGCATCAGATATCCTGTCCCAAGTTACAACAGAGATAAAGGAAACTTCATATAGCAAATTCTCTTTGCAATTAGTGCTCCTCCAGTTGTACTCCTCTCCTTGGGTTCGCTCAAAGAAGAGTTCCTATTATGCGAGGATCTGCTGACAACCACGAAGGGAAAATATATCTTCAATATCATCAACAGTTTCTTTACCAAGAATGGATTGGATTGGAACAAAGTTCAACAGGTAGGGAGAGATGTTTTTAATTTTTTTAAATGTCTTATAAATAAAATTATATTAAAACCATATAATTATAGCACAAAAGATAAGTAAGAATGACCAACTGACACAACTATAATAAATTTTGTTTTTAATTCAGGTCTCCGTCGATGGAGCACCGTCGATGATGGCTGGTCATCGTGGATTCCGAAACCTCATACAAGCTTTGAATCTAGAAATTTCTGTAGATCATTGCATCATTCATCGGTACTCTCTTGGGTCGAAAAGCCGGCCTGGTAATCTGAGTTAGTGTTTGAAGATGCGTTGAAAATCGTCAACTTCATCAAGTCCAGGGATTTGAATTCGCGTATATTCAAGGAGCTGTGAAAGGAAATGGGAGAGCAGTATGAAGTTCTGCTTTCCACACCCATATTTGCTGGCTGTCACGAGGCAAGGTTGTACGAAAGAGGCATCGAGCTCCGAAAGGCTATTCAGGAATTCCTGGAACAAAAAAGATCTCATTTGGTTACCAAAATTTCACTGATACAGGAGTGGCTTGCTCGAAAACCCTTTGTTTTACTTGACTGACATATTTGCGGAGCTGAACAGTGGTAATCTGCAATTCAAGGGTTGGAACACGACTGTCCTGCCATAGGCGGTCCTTATCCCTATTGAATAGAGCACTCTTTCACAGGTTTAAGTCGCGTATCTTTTTAGCTCATCGTTTGGTCAAGTGGTAACACGCTTGGCATACCGTTCGCGAGGGCCCGGGATCTAATCCTGGTAAGTGAAGAATCACTCAAGGAGTTATTTTTTTATACAAAATTAACTTGCGGTTAATTGCAGTGTATATATATATATATATATATATATATATATATATATATATATATATATATATATATATATATATATATATATATATATATTATATATATTATATATATTATATATAATATATATAATTATTATATATATATTATATTAATATATATAATATATACCCTGGAGAGATAAAAAAAACTACGTTAACAGGGCTGACCTCAAAATTATTACAAAACTTTCCCCCTCCAAATTACAATGTTTATTTAAAAATTAGATTTCAAAGCAAATACTGAATAAATAGCATTCTTAAAAGTCCTGCTATCAGTGTACATTATCACATCCAACCTATCACCCCCAACAATTTCATTCCAACATTCTTCAAGGTATATACCTGCTTGTATTTCCTCAATGAAAACAATCGCTTCAGCCTCAATGGTAGACCTGGCAATCCCTCTCATGCACCTCGACTTAATGGCAATAGGACATCTATTCCTTTTCATATCTTTCAATGCAACAATATACCCCACTTGAGGACTCGCACAACCTTCCATACCATAAGAAGCATCAGTATACACCTCCACATGAATCTTACCTTCTAACTTACTCCACCATATATTCATAACACACTCTTTATTCCTTTTAATCCCATTTAGGTTTCCTCACCTCTTATTCCACACCATAGTTTTACAACAAAACCTTAGCAAAAGTAAAAATATACCCTCGTGCAAAATCATAGCATACTCAAGACTCAGTTCCTTAGTATTCAACAAGAATTTAATTGCACCAGCTACCTTACAACCATTCACAACTTTCCTATGACACTCTGCATCATTCACTCCTTTTTCATCCAACATACAGCCTAAATATTTAAACAGAGATACTTGTTCCAATTGCTCACCATTCAACAATTCACACAGCTGACTTTCTTCACTCACATTCATCACCTTACTCCTATCTCCATTTAGAATCAAACCCCTCCTTTTACACACCCTGGAAAAACCTGTCTACCAATCCACTCAAAGTTTCTTCAGATTCATCACATAAAACCAAGTCATCAGTGTGCAATAAGCAGGGCACCCTCCATTATCTTTCATTCTCCATCAGTCTAACACTTTCCCCTACCACCTCTACCCCTAATTCTTTCATAACCCCATCTATATACAAATTAAATAGCCAATGAGACATAACATATTAATTTTAAACCATTCAATCTCAACTCCATTTATTCTTACACAAGCTTCTCTATCGACACGCATACCATAGGTTCCATTCAGAAGCCCACCACCATCATCAAATATCATTAACACCTGCCACAGAGCTTCCCTATTAATCCTTTCATACGCCTGCTGCAAATCCATAAAACCTAAATACAATTTATTCTTCTTCTCAGTTTGTTTTATTGTAAAAAATTGATCCACACATCCTCTACCACTTCTAAATGCACCTTGATCTTCACCAATCGGTCCTTCAGCCACTTGACGTACCCTTTCAACCAAAATACCTGTATATATCTTCCCAACAACACTCGATAAACTAATTCCCCTTTAGTTCCTACAGTTCACCTTATCCCCCTTACTCTTATAAGGGTACTATTACTGCTCTCCCCAATCTCTCGGAACGATACCTTACCACTCTTCAATTTTCTCGCCCTACCCATTACCTCCAGTAGATATTGAAGGAAGTGAAAGTGTTTCCATTTATTACCCTCAAAAACTACAAGGTCAATAAGCAATCAAGAAACTGCTTAGGGAAATAACAGTAATTATTTGAACAATCTATTAACAAAAGGTGGCATCACATTAAATAAGCAGCTGAGAGATGAATTTATAAACAGGATTAGTAGCTGTTAAAATAAAGTATGAATTGATATGGTCATATGAGAAGACATTAAATTTATTAATACCTGGAAGGTATTTTGAAGGGTAGTAACAGGTCGCTTCTTCCGTTGGTCCCAAAGTAATATTGTGCAATCATCTCCACCACTAACTATCATTGATGGTCCTCGTCTTGCACAGTGAACACTATTAACAAAACTTGTGTGACCTATAAATATTTAGCAAAACAGTTTAGTTAATATTTTGTTTTGTAGTAGTTTCTACTTTAAAGTTAATTTCTTTTAATAATAATAATAATAATAATAATAATAATAATAATAATAATAATAATAATAATAATAAATAATAATAATAATAATAATAATAATAATAATAATAATAATATTATAGAAAAATAAATCCAAGTATTTTAGTCTTACATTATATTTTGCCAGATTTTCTAATATCCTAATCCTTCCTACATTTTCATTAATTTTCTTTAAGGACAATTTTTGAATAAAACAAAATAATTGCCTTCTGAAATGATCCAAGCTTTCGTCCGCTCACGGTGGACATTTTCAAGGATATGACTATTTTATAAAAATAAAAAATAGTCATATCCTTGAAAATGTCCACCGTGAGCGGACGAAAGCTTGGATCATTTCAGAAGGCAATTATTTTGTTTTATTCAATGAATTATCCTAAAAGAAAAATTAATGAAATGGTTAGGAAAGGCTTTTTAGGAGTTTCTAGAAAATCTCTGGCAAAAATTAATAATAATATAAAAATAAAATAATAATAATAATAATAATAATAATAATAATAATAATAATAATAATAATAATAATAATAATAATAATAATAATAATAATAATAATAATAATATTTCGCCGCTTGGCCACTTCAGGCATCATCGGAGACGAGTCAAGACTTATTTAACAAATTTATGAAACAAGCATGAGTACGACGAACAAAAGAGAATTATGACGTAATTATTATTACTAACGTAAATCTAAGTATTTAATAAATTAAATATATCAAAAAGTACGAAGAATCTATCTAGCTAAATCTAAAAAAAATGTTCCAAAAAATTTTTCACATTCACTTGTATGATGTTGATAATCGGCTATGTGCTTTCTTTATTAAGAGAGGAACTCAGCCAGCCTCAATTCAAAGGAAATTTCCCGCTCGGTGTAAGATGTCAAAAATTTAGAAATGTCGAGATCTGGGGTTTAGTGGTTCCGTGATCTTTTTTCAAGTGTTCAAAGATCTATACTGGGCCTGTATCCTATGTTGTGAGACGCGGAGGTTATGAGGAGAATTAGCTGTATACGTCCGATGTAAGAGGCATCTAACAGCAACATCTTTATTACGTTAAATTTGGTTACCACAATGATTCGACATTCTCCTTAAGTCCCATAGCTCTTTCAGAAACATAGACAGAAAGTTTCAATGGTTGTAATAACATCTAAAGTCTTATATTTCTTTACGTTTTTTAGATTTTGGGACTCTGATGTGATACCGAACTATTTTCTCATTAACCGGATATTTCATAGATTAAATCGATCTATTGTTTGCGATCTAAAAAAAAGAATGTCAAGCTGTCCCTTTTATCTTCTGCTTTTTCTTCGACAATTTTCCTATTTATAAAAGTTTTAATGATTTTATCTAGTAGATATTGGGGAAAGTTATTATTAGTAAGATTCTGTTTAATTCTTGAGAGCTCTGGGTCAAAGCTTTTTCATTGAGCATTTTCTTATTTATAAATGTTTTTAATAGCGCGATTTTGTAAGTTAAGGGTAAGTGAGATTTAAAATTAGAATAAAGACATTTGTCAGTAGGTTTGACGTAAATAACTGTGGTGAGGGTTCCGCTTAGACCTAAGGAGATGTTAACCACTAAGAAATGGAAAGAATTATTTTCAGATTTTTCCAAAGTAAAATTTAAGACACTTATTATTTTGGAGAAGTTCTTCAATAAAGGACAATTGCAACATCTTCACCACTTTGAGACCACGAATGTGCATCAAACATATCGCATAGCGTCGGCGGGGTGACCAGGCTTCCGCCTCTTTAGGAGGGGTGATTCGGTCCACTCTAATTAAAATAAAAAATAATAAAAAAAAAAAAAACAAAAATTTCGCTCATTTAATAGCCACGCTAGTAGTACTACAAGTTTTATTTGAGATCATTATTAATTTTTTAAAAAGTTTTTAATATTTTTTAAAAAATGCGTTAGGAAAATCATAGGGGTACAAAATGCCCTTCAATCGGAGTTTTACATTATGGAATATTTTGCGTTTTTGAACTTCGTTAGAAATTTAAAAAATTGTGGATGGATTTTAATTATTGTTTTCAGTGGATACACTCGAGTATGTTAGCTTTAAAACTGGCCAAAGTAAATTTTTGATCCAAGCAGTATTAGGGGCAAAAAATACGGGGCCTTAACCTTGGTCGATTCACCCCGCCGATATTAAATTTATGAGGGGTGACTGGACCACCATTGTTTTTTCGTATTTTTACGTCTTATTATTGACATTTTTATGTGTATCAATTAATTTAAATGTAATAAGAAGCTAGAGATATTAAGTGAACAAAATTGCTTAATTTGAAATGGTGATGGTTTATGCGATTTTACTTAAGTGTCAAATTTTTGGGCCGAAGAGGGGTGAATCGGACCACCTTATTTTATTTCATATTTTATTTATCATTATTGACATTTTTATTACTTATTACGAATTTTAATATGATAAATAATTATATAATTAAGTAAAAATTAAAATATTAAAATTTAAGATTTATATGTAAAAGACGATTTAAACAGACTGGTCCGAGTCACCCCTCAATGGTGGTTCTGCTTCACCCCTCCACGGTCAGGCTGAAGGAGCTTTATTAAAACTTTAATAAAACTTTTTCTTATTAGAATTACAATTATTATTTTTTGTGTGCTTACTGACCGACTATAAAGAATTGAATTTTACAAAAAAAAAAAAATTCCAAAAAGTGCATTAGGGGAGAGTCGGGAGACCAGAGCTTATATGCCTAAGGTCGAGTCCAAGTCACCCTGGCCCGACGCTATATAGTCTGGGATTGATAAGAATTATTTTTGCTTAATATTAAGTTTTCAAAATGCGACATGTAGAAGTCAGCGAACGTTGGTCTTAATGTTAATGTCTTTATTGAAGAACTCCAAAATTTAAGTGTCCTAAATTTTACTTTTGAAAAATCTGAAAATAACCCTTCATTTTTTAGACGTTACACATCTCCTTTGATCCAAGTGGAGCCCTCACCACAAGTATTTACGTCAAACCTACTGACAAAGCCTATATACTAATTTCAGTTCACACTTACCCCTTACTTATATAATCGCACTAATTAAAACTTTACTGCATAGAGCTTACCGCATTTGCTCTGACTGGAAACTTTTTGACGCAGAGCTCTCAAGAATTAAACAATCTTACTAATAATAACTTTCCCCAATATTTACTAGATAAAATCATTTTAAAATTATTTAAGTAAGAAAATTGGCGAAGAAAAAGCAAAGAGTAAAGGGACAGACTTGACATTCTTTTTTTAGATCGCAAACAAATAGGATCGATATTAATTATGAAAATTATCTGGGGTTAAGAAACATAGTTCAGTATTCACAATCACGTCAAATCTAAAACTAAAGAATAAACTTAGATGTTTATTACAAAGCCATGAAACCTTTCTGCATATGTTTTCTGAAAGAGGCTTAGTGGAACTAAGGAGAATGATGAATCAATGTTGGATATACCAAGTTTAACTGTAATAAGATGGCTGTAATTGCTCTTACATCGGGATATCACCACTAATTCTCCTCAAACTCCGCGTCTCACCACATAGAATACAGGCCCCAGTAGATTCTTTGACACGATGAAGAACGAACATGGGAAACTCCCAACCCAAATCTCGACATCTTCTAAATTTTGACATCTTACACTGAGCGGGAAAATTTTCTTTGAATTTGAGGGCATGGCTGAGTCTTCTTAATAAAAGGCACAGCGTTATCAAACATCAATACAATGGAAATGGAAAAATTTTTGACATTTTTAGATTTAGCCTAGATAAGATTCTCTCTTTGATATACTTATTTATTAAGGTCTTAGATTTCCGTGTAATTAAAAACTTATAATTTGATTACTTCACATTTATACTTTACAATAACATATATTTTGTTTACCATCATTGTTAAATTAGTCTTGAACTCGTCTCGATGATGCCTGAAGTGGCCAGGCCAAAAATATTTAGCATAAAAGTTCAGAAAGCGGCTTGTTCTTTTATTCTAGAATATCCTGAAAAAAATTCAATCATGAAGCGCCGGTTGATTACCCTTTAGAAAATGGACAAAGGCTGTGTAAATACTCACATTAAATAGAAGAAGCCTGATATAATTCAAATAATAATAATAATGATAATCAATAAATTATAATAATAATAATACTTAATATAATATAATAATAATAATATAAATAGAAAATAAATAATAATAATAATTTAATAATTAAAATTAAAATTAAAATTTAAATTTCAAAATTAACAATAATAATATATAAATTAAATAATAATAATAATTAATACTAAATAATATAGAAATTCAACATCACCTTTTGTTTTAATATAAGTTTTACTTTTTAGCTTCCAATTCCCGAAATATTTTCTTCTGATATTCAATTAATTTCCTTAAACTAGTCTAGAGAATAATTTGCAAAGTATGAGGCATATTTATATTAATTAGATCCTGACGGGTTTCGTCCGTAAACCTCGGACAATCTTGCAGAGTTTTGATTCTAACAATTCAATGAATTATTTTAACACATAGATTTAAAAAAAAATAATAAATTACAGATTGGATATTAATTTTAAGATATTAGCATTTTCATTTTATATTAACATTTAAGGGACAATACGTTAACTTCTATGTTAATGTTGTTTTGGATCTTTTAATAAAAATAATATGATGGAACTCTTCCCAAGAACGAAAGAACACATTCAAGACAAACTGATAATGGTATATGGACCTTAATTACAAGCTCCTACTCCCCAGAAGATATAAGAATGCAATGCTTAAACACTCATAAATTGAGGCTTACTAAATTGTGCTCGGAATTGGGAACTCATTTTATGCTGAAGTTAAAAAAAATTTAAACAGAAACACTGATGCGAACTGTAACCATCCTTTTAAATTAAACGGAACGACAATTAATAAAACAACCATCGACAAACTCAATTAAAAAAAAAAAAACAGGACACATAACGAACAATATCTCGAAAAAGCATTAAATTTCTATTTTAAAACTTAAATGCCTAAATGTTTAAAAATTGCCTACGCGCATTATTAACCCACACAAAGAAGTCAACTAACTATCTCACAAATACCACCACAAAACAGAAAAACTTTATCTCAAAAGCCTGCAAGAAAAAAATCTCGGCTAAACGCCATGCCCGTGTACCCAAATCGCAATGTCCGAGGCTCATGGACTGTACGTCGACGTATATTGGATTACCGACTAAATAGATTACACAGACTAGGAGCTACCAGCACCGCTTTAAACCTAGTAAACTATACGAACATTTA
>JABUQX010058841.1:0-5000 GCA_015478945.1 Trachelipus rathkii | reverse complement strand
ATACTATAATATATACTATAATATATATATAATATATATATATACATATATATTATATATATTATATACTTAGATATATATTATATATAATATATAATATATATATATCATAATATATATATATATATATATATAATTATATATAACTATATATATATATTACAATACAACCGCTCCCAGAAGGCTCAAGACCCTGTCAAACGGAGAGCGAGCTCTTCTCCATCTTCCTTTTATCCTCACAGGACTCCCTTTCTTTTCAGCTCCGCTCGACAGGCATTCCCATGTCTTTCCTCAGTGAGTTCTGCCACCGAGCCGTTTCCATCTTTTCTAAGTCTTCCCTTGTCTTTACCCTACTGTCTCACTACCATCTTCCTCTCTAGTGCGCAACCCTTCCAGTGTCCCCACACCTCAATATGGCTGCATCCATCTTATTTAATTAAGCCTTCACTCCACCTCCTCCCTATATATCTTAAGTTTCTTTGTTCTGACTCTTCTGTATTTTCCCGCCTGTCCCTCAAAGTACATCCCTGCTGACTGTATTCTCTATCCTCTCTTGTGGCCGTTTACTTCATGTCTCTGCCCATATAGTACGGAATCAGGTGTTAACATTCAACTCGTCGAATAATCACCCTTTTACACTCCATACTCATTATGCTTATTAGTATGAGGTACCCTGTTCTTAACAGCTTCCCATACTGAGCTATCCTACTTGTTAATCTCCTAGTACATTCCTCCTCCTCTTCCAAATACACCACTCAAGTATTTGCATTTCTCCACCATTCATTACTCAGTCCCTTCCACATTCTACTCTCAGATCTCCTCTTCCTTCTCCCCTATTAACCACAATGATCTCAGTCTTTTCTGTACGCTCGCTTCATAGTCAGGACCGGCCTCTCTAAGCCTTTTCCCAAACAAGTCACCACCTCTCTCAGCCTATCTCCGTCTTCGCTCCAGCACCGCCAGAATATCACAGTCCAAATCTCCTCTATCCTCTCTCACCTTCTTATTCACTACATTTTCCAAGATATGCTACAAACAAATATGGTGACAACACGCTTCCATCGTTGACTCCAGTTACTCACCTCAAAACCAATTCCTTATTCTCATATCTGCTCTTACATTTATTATCTTATACATTACAAACTTCCAGGGCTCCTTCTCAACTTTTCATCCAATGCAATTCTCTCTCTACACTCTCAAAGCACTCTAATCTATTAGTCTATGAGTATCCATCTTCCCCATCTTTCATGCTCTCAGAGTCACCCTCTCAACTCCTCCACACTCCTATCTTCCCTCTTCAGGCTTTCCAACTTTCACTCATTCCATTCGCATTTAACAGTTCTACTGAAGTATTCGTTCATCTCCTGTCTTGTCTGTGATACTCACAAAAATCACCTTTCTTATCCTTGATATTGCACAATTTCCTCTTTGATCCTCTATATGTTTTTTGCCAGTCTAAAAAATCCTCTTCCTTTTTGTCCTCACATCCAATTCCATCCGCCTCTTCCTTACGAAACTTCTTTGACTTCTTCTTCTTCACTCTCTCTGCTTTATTCACTTCATACTTCTATACTGAGACCCTTGTCTAGGTGTTATTTTTATTTTTTCAATCACCTTCTCTATCAATACTGAATTTCCTCTCTATTTCCCCCTTCACTTCTTCAGCCACCCCTCTTTGTGTCTTTTCTTCAATCCTCCTACCCATCTTTTACCCAGGGTCTCCATCTGCTGCCCTTTTTTTACTTTTTTTTGTATCTCCCCCTATCTCTCTGAACTCCTTTCTAATTATTCTAAGTTCGGACTATTATTTCAACTATCTCCTTTTCTGTCACGCTCCCGTTCACGTGACTCCACTCTTAATCACCATTTCTCTTTTCTTAATAATTCATGCAACTTATCTGTCATTCACCTCCAGGTCCATACCAATTAATCTATGATCCGAACTCTTATATTGTTACTCCAGGCATCACTTTCACATTCCTTATTTAGCCTACTACAGACGATATTATATAGTCTATAATCACATTTCTCTTTTCTTTATTCTGCAACTTATCTGTCTTCACCTCCAGGTCCATTACCAATAATCTATGATCCGAATATATATTGTTACTCCAGGCATCACTTTCACATTCCTCTATTTAGGAACCTACTATCAGACGATACTTATATAGTCTAATAAATAGATCTCTTGAATCGAATTCTCCTCCGTCGACCTAATACTGTTCCAATCTATACTTACGTGAACCTATGATGACGTCACTCTGGTGAAAAAAACAATCATGATCTTCATTCCCTTCCTTAAACAGGATCTATCACCGGATTCCTCTATCTTCATATTTCTTATCTTCATATCCATTCTGTCCCACCTTCTCTCCACCTCGTCTCTTCTCCTCCCCGCTCTTGCATTGAAATAAGTATAAAATATATTATATATATATATATATATATACATATATATATACTATATACATATAATACTATATATATATAATATATATACTATCTATATATATATAAATCTTTGATATTTCTTTTGAAAATTGATAATCGAAGTATCGGATTATCGATTCTTTTCCGGATACAGTCTACTAGAAAAAATGCTAAAGCGATACCGCATAGTCGATACATTTGAATTGTGTAAGCGATACCGATAACCGATACAAATGTATCGATCGATACGTATCGCCGATACATGTCATCTGAGATATGCCATCACTGTCACTATATATATATTATATACTATATTATATATATTTATATATATTACACAAACCTGTTGGCAAACCATTCCAAAATTTAACAGCCCTATTGCTGAAAGAATGTTTCTTATATCAAGATGCCATGCTTTCTTCTTAATTTTCTTGTTATGCCCTGGTCTCCACGTCCGTTTGCTCTTACTAGTGAAGGAATTATTGGTTCCGTAATTAAATTCAATAGATGTAAAAATTTTGTAGAATTGTATTATGTCCCGTCTGAGAAATCGCTTTCATACTAAAATTCTTGGTTAACTCTTCAGCCTCTCCTTATAGCTCTTAACCATCAAACCCAGAAATCTCCTTTGTTGCTCTACTCACTCTCTCTTAGCATATCTAAGTCTTTCTTTAAAATAAGGGGACCCAAAACTTGGGGCAGGAAGTACTCTAGTATTGGCCTAAACATAGCTATTATACAGTTTTACTTGCTCCTTTATTGCTCTTGTAAACAACATTGCGATTTATTATGCCCCTCATCTTATTACCTTTATTATTTGCTTCCAAACACTTGATTAGCTACTTTCAAATTACTGCTTATAATTACACCTATATCTTTTTCTTGGTCCCACAGGTTCAAGCTAAATCCCCCATTCATATCGCAGATTAAAACTTTTATTTGAGAAACCTGGTGAAGAACCTTACAATTTTTACTATAAAAAACTTTATTTGCCACTTATCTGATCACCCAAGAAGTTATCAAGATCATATTTGAATCTTTATACATTCACCGTCACTTTTCCTAACTGAGGTGGCCCTTTTGGTATCATCTGCAAACTTAGAACCTTGCATTTAAGTCCATAGTCTAAAAATCATCTATATATATGAGGAACAATAGTAACCCCAGCTCTGAACCCTGTGGCACACCACTCTTCACTATTTCCATGATGACGTATTGCCATTTATTTTAGTTGTACACACTGTTTTCTATTCCACAACACTCTTTAAGATTGTCAAAACCAATTCTTGAACACACTTGCTTATGTTACACCACTAGTCCTTCTCTCTTATAAATCTACACCATTTCGCTCCTATTGTTAAATCTGACACAATCTTATATCTCTTAATTTCAATTACTTTCTCTCCACAGCTTCATTCCCTGCCCTATGCGCTTTCTTTTTTTCTTGGCACTTTGATCGGGGCTGATTGGGGCACCCCCTTGCGCTCAGTTCTACGCTAACTTAATTGAATGACTGCTTTGACACTCTGATTGACGTCGGCTTCTGCCACATAAGGTGGGAGCTGTAAATCGTTGATGGGACGATAAACAGGTTCATTCCTTCACCTAACCGCCAACCAAACTACTATTCTCCAATCCCCTCCATAATCCATCGTCGATCGTGCTTGTTCCTCATGCCATTCAGGTTACGGGACAGCGCGACTAATCGGCGAGTGGAAAAAAAATTCTCGTTCTCCTTACACTCTTGCTAATTTTCCATTCAGCTAAATTTCATTCGTTGCAGGGATACTCTTCGATGAAAGGCAAAGCGGCTCCATTCACTTTCAAACGAAGATGCAAGCTTTAAACCTCCATTGGATCTCCTACTAACAAATCTTTCTGGCTTCTTGCCAAAAAACATACTCTAACAGATTTCTGTAAATCATCTCTTAATGCCCCTCTATTCGATCTCGATGGCTCGTTGCTAACTCTCCAATTAAAAAGGTCAATCTTTATCGGCCTTCCTATTTTCCCCTACTACACTTGGACGTTCTGCATTTCCTCCTCGCTTCTTCCTTCTCCTTCTCCTCTTCAGTGTCCTATGTCTTTACCTGTGATTAAATTTGATCGGCGGGCTCCTCAGATCTATGAACGTTAGGAAGCGCGGGTGGCCCGGATGGCATTCCTCCCCGAGTTTTTGAGGGATATGTGCTTACGTGCTGACCCCGCCCTCGGCTTCAACTAATATTCTCGAAGTCTCAATATTAGTCAATTACTACTACCTCGTGCTCGACCCCTTGCGTGCGACGTGTCTTCTCACCCTCGTCGCTTATCATGTTCCTATCGCACCTCTCACAACTCTGAACACTACAACTCGCCTGCTCTGTACAGCCTCAGAGCGCTCGGTACTGTAACGACTACTGTCCTCTCCTCATCCTTCCAGTCAGGAGCTCGTCAACGCTCTGTCTCGCGTCTCTCTCCTGAGCTCCTCTCCGTCATCTGTCGCGCTTCTGTACCGTGACGTCGGTATCGACTCCGACTTCTAGTCTCGTATATATCGATGTATTGGCTCCAGCTAGTGGTCTCTCGGT
>JABUQX010058840.1:42500-47500 GCA_015478945.1 Trachelipus rathkii | reverse complement strand
TTAGCTTTATTGAGGCTAAAGCTTTGTTGGTTAAGCATATATTCGATGGTTAGTATATAAAGAACTTATTTTTGTGTTATGTTTGGATAAAACTTTGTTATGTTTACAATTATTCGTAGGTTTGTATGATAATTGGAAAAGATTATGATAAATCGTTGTTAAATATTACTATGTCAATGTAAAATTAACGTTAATATGTTAGAGATATGCTTGGAAAAAGTGTGAATAGGTTACGTTTTGTATGCAATGTTAGTTACTTTACAGGTGTTAAGTGTGGAGCTTTGTTAATGTTAACACTTTATTCGTGCTTAAGTTGTATTAGTTTGTCGTTGTACATTATTTTCTTAGTTCATATGATGCTATGTTAGCTTTATTAATATGAAAACCTTGTTATGTTAGCATATATTCGAGGGTTAGTATATAAAGAACTCATTTTGCGCTATGTTTATCCGAAATGATACTCTAAATGCTACGTAAATCAGTTGTTAATGTAAAATTAACATTGATATGTTAGAGATATGCTTGAAAAAGTGTGAATAGGTTACGTTTTGTACGCGGTGCTAGGTACTTTACTGCTGTTAAGTATGGAACTTTGTTAATGTTAGTTGTTTATTCTAACGTAAGGTGTGTTAGGTTTTGTTATTGTACATTATATTCTTAGTTCTGGTAATGCTATGTTAGCTTTATTAATATGAAAACAATGTTACGTTAGCAAATATTCGTTGGTTAGTATATAAAGAACTTATTTTTGTACTATGTTATTGTTGTTGTTGTTGTTGTTGTTATTGTGTTTGTTGTTGTTGACGTTGTTGTTGTTGTTGTTGTTGTTATTGTTGTTGTTGTTGTCTAACGAGAATATATACCCCTTTTGAACTGATATGGTTCGTTCGTGCGTTGTATTCTTGTTTACTTTCTTCTGATTGGTTGAAAGAAAGAATCTCATTACCTATAAGGGTTGTTTACGCTTACGATTTCCGTCAGTAGGACATTTTTTCGCTGTACTGGTACGATGACATCTCCTCGCATCTCTACACCTGTTGCTGATATCTTCACGAGGAGCTTCGTTATTCCCAACGATGTGTCATTTATATTTAATCGTAAACCAAATGGTAGTCGTTACGTTGCTTGTATTCCTGTCAAAGGGTCAAATAATAGACCTTTATTCGTTTGTGCTGATGGATTCATCAAGATTATCGATATCGCAGCTGTATGGGTAGAGGATAAGTGCTTGTTATCCGAAAGATCAACGCTTAGTGAAATATCTAACTGGGAAGACAACATAAGTGGTTCTAATAGAATAGACGTTGTGTTCTCGTCGTGTGACAATATTAAAACCCTTGATGTACGCCACTACTGGAAACCCATCGATTGTGTGACCTTCTATCGCACATGTATAGGTTTCACAGTTCGAACACCTGAAAATATTACAGCATTGCTTAAAATAAAAAACGAATTAACATCACATCTTAACGATGTTGACATACTTGAGGACATAATACATATAGCACATGGTGTAATCTATGATATTTACACCGAAACATGTGGTTTCCCGTATAATGCAGTATACAGGAATGCGTTAATAACTATCAGCTTGGATGAGTTTACTTCTCTCTTGTATGAGAGAATGAGTGCTGCTGAATCAAAATATGCCGAAAAATGGTTTAGTGCTACTGAAGGCCTTTATACTTACATTCTTTCAAAGGGTGTTGAATCTTTAGAGAGATATATAGAACGTACCCAACTTGAATCCTATGTTCTCTGATTAGATGAATTAATATATTTAAAATAAACTTATGTATTTATATAACGCTCTTTTCAATGAAAATTATATGTTATAAAAATGAAAACTTGTTTTACTTCCCGCTTATGTTCGCTTTATTGACTAAGTTGTTAATGATAGCTCTCATTTTGTTGTCAATTGACAACGTTATGCTCATAGTTTAACTTTACAGAGAGTAAAAACTTTACTTTGTTTGCCATTACCCATTAGGTATTATGCTGGTCAGGTAAAGTTATACTAAATTTTTTGTTAAATATTACTATGTTAATGTAAAATTAACATTGTCATGGTGGAGATATGGTTGATAAAGTATGAATGGATTATGTTTTGTGAGTCTTGTTAGTTACTTTTACTGTTGATAAGTTTGGATCGTTGTTAATGTTAGCAGTTTATTCTTGCTTAAGATGTGTCAGGCTTGTCGTAATATATAATATTCTTAGTTCCTGCCATGTTACGGTGGTTTTATTAATGTGAAAACTTTGTTACGTTAGCATACTTTCGCTGGTCTGTATGATAATTACACAAGGTTATGGTAAATTTTTGCTAAATGTTACTGTGTCATTGTAAGATTAACATTGTTATGTTAGAGACATGCTTGACAAAATGTGAATAAGTTACGTTTTTGGATGTTATGTTAGTTACTTTACTGCTGTTAAGTGGGGGACTTTGTTAATGTTAACAGTTTATTCCTGCTTAGGGTATGATAGGTTTGTTATTGTACATTATTTTCTTAGTTCATGTAACGAAATGTTAGCTTTATTAATGTGAAAACCTTATTATGTTAGAGTATACTCGTTGATCTGTATGATAATTAACCAATGTTGTGATAAATTTTTGTTAAATATTACAGTCCTAATGTAAAATAACAACGATATGTTAGAAAAGTGTAAGTAGGCTACGTCTTTGTATGCTATATTAGTTACTTTACTGGTGTTAAGTGTGGAACTTTGTTAACGTTAACAGTTTATTCCTGTTTAAGATGTGCTAAGTTTGTCTTGGGGGTTATATTCATAGTTCAGATGATACTAAGTAAGCTTTATTAATGTGAAAACTTTGTTACGTCAACATATATTGTTTGATGTTTGTATAAAGAACTTGATTTTATGTTATGTTTATCCAAAATGATACTCAAAATGTGACCTTAATCAATAGATCAATAGATCACAGATGGTCAGGAGGGAGGTTGGATGCAGGTTGGATGGTGGTTTGATTTAGTGATTTACTGCTTTAGGGTATGTAAAAACGTAAATTTGTAAGTTATAAACATAAAAAGAATAAGAAATTTTATTTATTTATTTATAAATTTATTTATTTTTTATTTTTATTTTTTTCTTGATGGTCCTGAAACCATTATTTTCGAAATCTACAGACCCAATAACATATATAAAGACACCAACATTGTTGTTATACGACTGTTTAAACTTGAGCACTGCAGCGGCTCCAGCACCGGGGCCGGAGCCAACTCATCAGATTCACATACCAAGTATTTCTAGAAATTCAACTCTGAATCCTCTCACCAAATTTCAGCTTTATACGATCAATTTAATTTTTTTTATGGGGGTGGGGCCCCCCTTCGGGGGACCCAGTGGGACGTAACTTCGTATACAATGAGGTTACCTCCCCATCTAACACCACTCCAAATTTTATCACAATACGATAACTCTAACTTATATAGATATATGTCGGAGCCAGAGGCGCGGTGCGGGGCAGTGCGGACCGGTGCAGTGCAGTGCAGTGCGGACTCGGAGTCGCTGAAGCAGGCGCAGAAGGGTTTAAAAAACAACTGATTCTTCGGGGATCACTTCGACGTAATAATAATAATGGGTATGTGTATGTGTATGTGTATGTGCGCGCGCGCTCTCGCTCCGACGAGATTACGTCAACACGCTCGAACCTAATGCTATTTAGGCCTAATCGGCCTCTCTCACATCACGCAACAAAGGCGTAAGCGCAATATCGGCGTCCACCCTTGGGGGTGACCACCCTCTATATACATCCTACAGACTTGAAATTTACACGGATTCGAGCTTATCCCATACATACATTATATTCCAAGTTTCAGACCTATATCTCTATTCCTTCATATCGAAAAGGGTGGTCGTGGTCCGGATGCTGCATCACTACTATATATATATATATATATATATATATATATATATATATATATATATATATATATATATATATATATATATATATATATATATATATATATATATGTGTGTGTGTGTGTGTGTGTGTGTGTATATATATAGATGTGTAGGTGTGTGTGTGTCTATGTCTTTTCTTAAAATAAGATAAACTTTTATTTAGGAATCGGACATGAAGTAAACAAACTTAACATAAGAACAATAAATAAATCTACAATAAAAGAAACATTATAATAGTATAGAATACACGAGATGAATAATTTCCTGAAGTTTTATTCATGAGGCAATTGCGCGATCTCATTCCTTTCCCGAAGCGAATGCAAGATGAATGAAATTTTATTATGTAAATTTGTTTTCTCACTTCTCATGTTCTCACTTCTCAGTTCTATTCCGAAATTGATTTGCTCGGATCTGTTTATGTTCTCGTGAATAAAAACTTTTTACATATTATTATTATTATTATTATTATTATTATTATTATTATTATTATTATTATTATTATTATTATTATTATTATTATTATTATTATTATTATTATTATTATTATTCGTACAGATTTGTAATAATTATGAAAGTGAAGCTGCACTCTTTTACTATAAATACGCCTTTTGTTACGCATGAGTGGTCAGTGTTTTTGCTGGTTTTGTGTTTATGTTTTATCAGTGCGAGTCCTCAAAATTTTATATCCACATTGGATGACACGCCTTCCAATAACTATAAAAATCTTAATGAAAACGCAAACTATGACAACAAGAGTAATTTAAATAGTACTCAGATCAAGGCTTTGGTATCTAGTCGCCTGAAACTTGATCTCAATTCTAGTATCACAGAAGAAATTGGTTTATCAGAGAAGAAATTTGTTGTTAATAAGCTTCTGGAAGGAAATTTTAGTAATGTTTATGATGATTATCAGGGCTATTACAATAACAGTTGGTGGTGGGATATTATTAAAGAAATTACAGAACTTCTGCCGTCTTTATCGGATTGTTATGGATTGAAATACAAGTGCTTCGGAAATGAAACAGAATATTCTGGGTTTGGAAGGTAAGATAAGATTTTGATGTGGCAAG
>JABUQX010058840.1:10000-37500 GCA_015478945.1 Trachelipus rathkii | reverse complement strand
CAAAGGAAGCACTTCTTATTTATCACATAGCACTTACGAAGAACTTATCCAAATTATGGCTAGAAAGGTAATTAATCAGTGAAATAGTGAAAGAAATTCAGGAAAGTAAGTATTTTTCTATTATTGTTGATTCCACTCCAGACATTACTCATAAAGATCAGCTGAGCTTTATCACCAGATATGTTAGCAAAGAAGGTACGCCCAAAGAACGCTTTTTAGGATTTATTAAAAATCCTGGTTATACAGGTAAAGAACTAGCGGAAACGGTGATGAGTTTTCTCAAAGCAAATGAATTAGAAATAAGCAGTTGTCGGGGTCAAACGTATGATAATGCTGCTAATATGTCAGGAATATATTCTGGCCTGCAAGCAAGAATTAAAGAGGTCAACCATCTAGCATATTTCATATCATGTTCAGCTCATTCCCTTAATTTAGTGGGATCTAGCTCTGCCACATGTTGTAAACAGGCGGTTTCTTTTTTTGCTTTGCTTCAGAATCTTTATAATTTTTTCTCGGGCTCTACGCATCGTTGGGGTATCTTAGAATCTTTCTTCAAAGAATATACTGTCAAAACACTATGTGGGACAAGGTGGTCAGCTCGAGCAGAAGCTTGTAAAAGTCTAAACAAAGGTTTGGAAGCTATTGTTAAGGCTTTAAACTCTGTATCTGAAGATAAAAATGAGAGACCAGTCATTCAGCAAGAGGCAAAGGGAAATTTGAAAAAATTGAGTTCCTATGAAATACTCTTTATGTCTGTAATATGGGAACCAATACTTGAAAGATTTGATTCTGTAAATAAAAAATTGCAATCCGAAGATATGGATGTGGCCACCGTTATTAATTTGCACAACTCCCTGTGTAACTTAGTTAATGAAATTAGAAGTTCATTAGAAACCTACGAAAATTGTGCCAAAGAAAAATTGAAAATCTTTACACAAAAAGACATCAAGAATGTATCTAAACTAAGATCTGAGAAAAAAGAAAATTATCAAATATGCATTCTTCAAGCAAGCTTCAATACTATATTAGATAAACTGTCAACAGAATTAAATGGGCGAAGTTTTGCATACAGCGAATTTTCAGAAAAGTTTTTATTCTTTTCAAATCTCACCGAAACCGACCCAGACGACATTCATAAATCAGCTAAATTATTACAAAAAATCCATCGATCCGACTTAGAAGATTTTGGAGCAGAATGCATTCACTTAAAATGTTTGCTTTTAGAAGAAGGTAATGGCAGTAAAACCTTGTCCCAATTAAACAAATATTTATATACCAAAAGCCTTCATGATATATATCCAAATCCGAATATTGCATTGAAATTATTTTTATGTATTCCTGCGACAAACTGCTCAGCTGAAAGATCATTCTCCACACTTAGAAGGGTTAAAAATTATAATTATTTACGTTCGTCCCAGTCCCAACAACGTTTAGTTCATCTTGCTGTAGTTGCTATTGAAAATGATTTCACCGTAAAATTAGATTACGAAGATATTATTGACAAATTTGCTAACTAAAAGGCAAGACGAAAACCTGTAGTAGTAGGAGAGCCATTCCGGTCGTGCTGACCACCTGACCAGCGATGAGCACAATCGCTAATCAGGTGGATATTTTTTACTCAGCTACCTTCATGGGTGTTTTTTTTTTTTTTTTTTTTTTTTTTTTTGATAATAACACTTGTTGATCCGCCATTTTGTTTTTATAAATCGTCTTGTTAATCATCGTCGGGATGAATCGCAAATTCATCGTCGCGTTCGTCGCGTTTAATCGTCGCAGTCATCGTCGTTGTCGCGTTTAATCGTCGCGTTTTTTAACAAGTTCCGCGGAGTCCGTCGCATTCGTAGCAAAGAACCACGCACAAAGAACCGCTAAGTAGAAAGGCCAATAGCTAAGGTGTACTTTCATACGTTGTAATTATTATTATTTTAACTTGAAACAACGAGAGTTCAAGGCAAGTATTATATTTTTACGAAAACACGCTGTTTTTAAAGACTTTTAACAAATATTTTATTGATTCTCCGAGAACCATACTATATTTTCAAATTCATCTTTCACTATATATATATATATATATATATATATATATATATATATATATAGCAACCAACATATATATAAACATATATACTTATATATATATATACTATCGATTCTTATCTCTCTCTATATATATATATATATATATATATATATATATATATATACCTTATCATAATACGCTTTTATGCAAAAGGAATTATTTGGGTTTTTTAAAATATTGTAAGGAATATTGTTTCATCAAACTGGCCAGGTCTGCAATGTAACTATATTCTTTACAGCTCCTGTACAAGAGCTTCCTCTTCACCTTAAGCAAAGGCATTCCTAAATAAACAAGAACCGGAGTTTTTCCAAAAGCTCCATGCCCTTAATCTTCCCAAATAACTGTTCATAGATAAGATAGCCTGAAGTTATAATACATAGCTTTTCAAATTTATAATAAAAATAATTTAACATATTTTTAATTAAATAAAATAAAAATATTTATTTAATATTTATACAGAATATAATAAATATTTTTCTCCGAGGGGCTAACTAATATAATTTATTTATTAACTAGTCCAATTTATTTATTTCACTATAATAACATATATATATATATATATATATATACTCTATATATATATACTTATATATACTGCTGCTGCTGCTGTAACTTTAACTTATATATATATATATATATATATATATATATATATATATATATATATATATATAAAATGCTATCTGGCATCCTCTCTGAAATCCTGAACACGCCTTCCTCTCTCGAAGAGTTTTTATATTTTTCGTTTTAAATGTTTCGTACAGGATATTGCACATATAGGAGTTAATTCATAATATACAATTTAAACTTGTAAAATAAAAGCATTTATAACATTTACAATATTTTATAATGTATTTGATATGGATATACTTTCTCTAATTCATCTAAACCGATTTCGAAGACAAACGTGGAATCATTATTTTTATCTCGTTTGTGTAGCATTATTAGCACTGGGTGTGCGTATGAAAAAAACAAAATCTAAAATACAAAAAACTGATTTTGAACGTGACGTTACAGCAACATAACAGGACAATATAGCATTAGAGTTTTTTTAGTAAAAATACCTGCCGTTGCCTGTGCTAAAAGCCACAAGATCAACTTGAATATTATTACCAACATTAAGCAAGAGAAGTTTGTTCATAGGTAACTTTATATATATATATATATATATATATATATATATATATATATATATGTGTTCTATAAGAGTGTAGATTATAAAGTGTGTAAATATGAATAAATATATATATACTTTGCTATATATATATATACCTGCTGCTATACTGCTGCTTATCTAAGGGTGTTCTATTAGTGTTCTATGAGTATTAGATGAGTGCCACGTGAGTGCCGAGTGAGTGTCAATGAGTGCCAGTGAGTGCCACATAGTGCCAAGTGAGTGCCACATAGTGCCAACTGAGTGCCACTTTTTTCAAGCCTTTTCTAGCCTCCCCTGAGCCTAGAATAGCCCTAATAGCAGGAGCTGTCTACCCCTAGGTTATAAGGTATGAGGATTCGATTGGTGTATATTACAAGTTGCTAGGATGCTTCCTAGTATGAGTTAGCATTTTTCTAGCACTTCTAGCATGACAGAATACACACACACACACGCCCAGATGCACACACACACACACACACCCACACACAGCTATAGTCACTTACACTCGCCCATAGACACTTACGCTAACCTATAGACACTTGCACTTACACACACACACACACACACACTATGTCACTTATACAACCATACACTATGACACTTATACATCCATAGACACTTACACTCATCCATAGACACTTACACTATGGCACTTATACACCCAACCATAGACACTTACACTTACACTCACCCACAGTCACTTTCACTTACACTTACACTCACACGATATTTTGTTGTCTCAACTTTGATGTCTCCTATAATGATGGTTCATCTTTGATGACTCAGATTTATTGATGGTTCAGCTTCGAAGGCTCTCAACCTCCGTTACTGCTTTAACTCATATATTTATTAACATTATTTTTACTTAATACTTTTTACTTAATACTTTTTAATTTATAAATTTTTAAAAATTGTATGTAAGAAGAAAAAATCCAGAGTGTCTGATATATAATCATTTTATTTTACTACAATTGTACGAAATATTTATTAAAAACATATACTTTACATTCCTTAAAGCAGTAAATCAGTAAATCAATAGAGGTGTTACCTAACACCTAAGGGATTAGTATGCTTTTGTTTTACTGCTTTACTGCTTTACTGCTTTATCTCATATGTTTTACTGCTTTAACTCATATATTTATTAACATTACCTTAAAGCAGTAAATCAGTAAATCAATAGAGGTGCTACCTAGCATCAAAGGGATTAGTATGCTTTTGTTTTACTGCTTTACTGTTTTAACTCATGTTTTACTGCTTTAACTCATATGTTTTACTGCTTTAACTCATATATTTATTAACATTACGTACCTTAAAGCAGTAAATCAGTAAATCAATAGAGGTGCTACCTAGCATCAAAGGGAATAGTATGCTTTTGTTTTACTGCTTTACTGCTTTAACTCATGTTTTACTGCTTTAACTCATGTTTTACTGCTTTAACTCATGTTTTACTGCTTTAACTCATATTTGCATACTCTCTAATGTAATAATGTTTATATATATATATATATATATATATATATATATATATATATATATATATATATACTCTCTATATGTATATATATATATATATATATATATATATATATATATATACATTTCTGTTTCAGTGTTTTACGTTAGTTGACAAGAATTGTAGAAGAAAACGAAAATATGGCTGCAAATAATCAAAAACGTGGTCTAAAACGCACTTTCAGTGGAGATGTCGAACCTGTATCAGAAACCGTGCTCGTAGAAGTAGTCGAAGAGGTTGGTGCTTGAAGCTGTGGTGCACCTATAGAAAATGCAGTCGAAGCTGATGATGGCCGAAGACAGAATGATAATAAAAACATGAAAAAGGGTAAGTGATGTTAAATTATTATTATTATTATAATATATATATATATATATATATATATATATATATATATATATATATATATATATATATATATATATATATATATATATAACTAACTTCATATTACTATATGCTATATATGCCCTTATATATATATATATATATATATATATATATATATATATATATATATTCATCTTTATTTTACAGCGTAAGGTGGTTAGACAGCCCGAGAACGAAATACCCCTTCCTGTACCAGTGAACACTAATGAAATTGATCTTGATATATCGACGGATAATGATGAGGAATATGTACGAGCTGCACTTGAAGCTGAGAGAAAGATGAACTTATTTCTTAATCCGCAAGCTATTGATAATAGGATTCGACCTAGAGTAAGTTTCTTAAGCGTTATTATATTCATAGACGCTATTACAATAGATATTTTATATATATATATATATATATATATATATCTATGCTGCTTATATATATACTTATATATCTAGATATATATTACAGATAGATATTCTTATATATATATATATATATATATATATATAAATATACTTATAATGCTATTTCATTACAGTGTGATAATATTGGTACTGCCAGTACCCCTTGTGTCAACAAAGTCGGAGGTGGCAGGGATGCAATTAGGCCTGTTAAGAGAAGACTGTTGGCTGAGCTTGAACGTCGCAAACGTCGCCAATCAGACTTAAACACTGAGGCACCCAATGAATCTCCAAATACACATGAAGAGCCCCCCTCCCCCTTATCTGAAACGAATATCCCAACTTCGGAATCTACGGTAAGTTATGATCTAATTATTCTATATATTACTGAAAAATATTACTGAAAAATGCTGTTACATAATAGTATGTATTCGATTGTTTATGTATTTTCATTCTTTTTCTCCTTTCAACAGAAATCATCTGCAACCGCTTGCCGTAAACAATCAGACTTAAACACTGATGCCCCCAAAGAATCTCCAAATACACATGAAGAGCCCCCCACCCCCTTATCTGAAACGAATATCCCAACTTCGGAATCTTCGGTAAGTTACAATCTAATTATTCTATATATTACTGAAAAATATTACTGAAAAATATTGTTA
Organism: Trachelipus rathkii; assembly: GCA_015478945.1. Classification (NCBI taxonomy): domain Eukaryota; kingdom Metazoa; phylum Arthropoda; class Malacostraca; order Isopoda; family Trachelipodidae; genus Trachelipus; species Trachelipus rathkii. Next base: position 31,309 of record JABUQX010058840.1, on the reverse strand, counting down.
CATAATAGTATGTATTCGATTGTTTATGAATTTTCATTCTTTTTCCAGAAAAAGCAGAAACAGAAAGGGAATCCAGGACGGATCGCTGATGACGGGGCTGTTGCGGGTCCTTCACGTGTCGAGGTATTTCATGATGATGAGGAGGAGGAGGTTGATGAACCGCCTGCACCTTTCTCGACAGAGTTGTTAAAGGTAACACGTGAAGGATCTACGCGTAACTCAGGGATCATCGACCACCACCGCTACAGAGTACGTGTCGATACAACCCAGATCTTTAACGGTACTCGCAACATTAATGACGTACTAGTAGCTGTCATTCACAGTGTGATAGAACAGGTACGAGAAACAGTGACATATCGGGAATATACCCTCCGTGCAGGATTCCTTTTTACAGATAGGAATGGAGGGCAATTCCATATACGAATTCCTCATGAAGAGATATCTCGACCAAATCTGGCTCAATATTTGTCGGACCGTTTTCTAGAACTCTTTCAGTCTGGTGACCAAGCCATGTTGGACGATTTTGTTGTAGATGTACAGATATGTCACAATCCGGAGGGTAATGGGCCCATTGACCCTTCTTCTGTGAACTTTATACACCCTTACAATAATACAGTACACCTTGGTATAAATAACGACAATAGGGAAGTAAGAACCAGTGTAGGATGCGGATTCAGGGCAATAGCTGCATGCTATAAGCTCCACCATCATGTACCTAAAAAGCCAGGCCAAGCTGCGCCTAAAATAAAAAATTTTTTCCCTAACGATCTACATGAAATAGGTAAAGATATTGCAGATCGATGCGGGTTGACTTATGAAGTTCCCCTAAAGGCTGAGGATTTTACAGTAATAGAGGAAAAATTACAGTGCAGGATATTTGTTTTTACTAAAGATGAGAACGGTAAACTCGAGATAATGTTTAAACCACACGAGCAGAATAGGGACTTACCTCTCTTTGTAATAGGATATGATTCCGAGGAAACCCATTATTATTATCCTTTTCCTGGAGATTCAATCAAGATAGCTTTAGGTAGTGTAGAACCTAAGAATATCAAGGGACCAGTTTTTTGTCATCTATGTTATAGCTTCACTGACCATTTAATTAATCATTTACAATCAGAGTGCACTGAATACAGATGCGGACAATGCTTAACTTATAAATGTAAAGCTTTGCCGGGGGACACATCTACGCTTTTACACTGTGATGATTGCAATCGGGATTTCTATAATGAGGATTGCCTTGAATTGCATAAAGACCTCACATGCAAATACCTTAAAGTATGTACATTATGTGACAGTGAGACAGTAGCTGATAAACAGGGCAAACACCAGCATGACTGCATGCACATTAAATGTGGAATGTGCGATGAGAAGTATGGAATAGAAGGCGATAATCACCAATGTTTCATGAAGAAAAATGATAAAGCTTTCGCCAAGCGTAAGCCCACCTTTACCTTCTATTATGATATCGAAACCTATAATCATAATAAGCGTGAAGAGGAAGGAGGACGCATGAAAACAGATATGCTTCCCTATATTCTAGTGAGTATGTTAGTATGCAATAACTGCGGGGAGGAAGAACTAGACAATTCATCACCATGTGAGACTTGCGGTACGGCTCGGACTGAAATATTCAAATTGAATCTGGAAGCAACAGAAGAGTATGAGAAGTGTCCTGTCGATCTATTTCTCAACTATATATTCAGATTTGCTGAAAAACACAAGAAATCTAACATACTAGTTGCAGCTCATAACGGCGGTAAGTTCGACAATCAGTTTGTTTACAGCAAACTGCTTGCCCGACCTACCGTCCATTCCATATCCTCCAACCCTGTGAAACGTGGAACCAAAATAATAACTATGACCGCTAACCACAATATCCATTTTAAGGACACGTTAATGTTTATGCCTTGCGCCTTGAAAAAACTCCCTAAGTGCATGGGCCTTTCAGGTGAACTTTCTAAAGGATTCTTTCCTTATCGTTTTCTTACCCTTGAGAATATAAATTACAAGGGAAAAATTCCGGATAAGGAAACCTTTGAGACACATCGTATGTCCGACAGTGAAAAGGCTGATTTTGAACGTTGGTATCAGACATTTAACAATAAGGACTACGATATCATGAAGGAATGTACAACGTACTGCGTTCAAGATGTTAATATTCTTCGTCAATCCTTCGAGAAATTCAGGGGAATCTTCCTTAAGGATCATAAAGTTGACTGCCTACTTGATTGCTCTACCATTGCTGCATTATCATTCATGGTATATAAAATGCATTTCATGCCTGAAAATACTCTGGCCCATATAGGACGTACTGATGATTCAAACTATTCGTATGATGGTGTGAAATGGCTTACGTTCATGGAGATGTATATGGGTCAGCGAATCGAACATGCAAGGAATGGTGGCGAGCGTAAATTTAAAATCAAAAACAGGTATCTAAGACCTGACGGGTACGTTGAAATTCCAGCTGAAGACTACGTGCCCTTTGACCTTAATGAGTTCTTATCGTTCCGCCAACTCAACGTTAATGAACAAATGATAGAACTGAATAACAGACGACCCCCTCCTCCAACTGGAACAACCATGAAGAAGATTGTCTTGCTCTTCGGTTGCGTATGGCATGGTCACCAAGCATGCAAGGAAGGCTTAGAAAGTCTCCATGGCGTGTCAAGTCTTGATAGGTACAGTAAGACCATGAGGCAAGAAGCGGATTACAAGTCACAAGGGTATGAAGTAATTAGAATATGGGAATGCGAATGGACGAAAATGAAAAAAGAGTGTGAGGTCACTGTTGTAAACACAACCTATGAAACACGAACTGAGAAGCTAGGCAGATATGTCCAATCAATTGGAAATGAACTTGCAAATGCGAAACTAGAGGTAGGGGAAGCCTTGTACGGCGGCCGTACAGAACCCTTCGTCTATTACTTTCCACCGACAGAAGGTGTTCAATTGAAGTATCTAGATTTCACTTCATTGTATCCTTTTGTCCAGAAAACAAAACCCTTTCCAGCAGGGACACCCACTCGTAGGTAGGGACCTTCCTACCATAGAAAAGTTCGTTCAAGAAATGAATTCCACTTATTTCGGTCTCTCGTATGTTTCCGTGTTACCTCCTAAGACCCTGTACACTCCTGTTCTGCCTGCACGACATGACAATCGGCTAATATTTTCACTTTGTAGAACATGCAGCGCATGTGGCTATGAAGGCAAATGCAGACATACGGACAATCAACGTATGTTAAAAGGCGTATACTGCAGTCCAGAGTTAGAATTAGCTGTAAAGAAAGGCTATGAGATTAAAAAGATCCACGAAATATGGAAATTTACACCTTCAAACGACATCTTTGGGGAATACGTCAAAACATTCTTGAAATGGAAGACTGAGGCTTCGGGGTTACCGGATGGTATAACCGATAAAGTCTGTGAAGAATTCCTTCAATACCTGCGAGATTTCAAGGACATTGAGGGTGTAACACTTGATCCAGCCAATATTAAAAGTAATCCTGGAATGCGTTATATAGCTAAACTACTTCTCAATTCATTATGGGGAAAACTAGCTCAACGTATTCCAAAGAATGAGGATATCGTATGCACGAGCTATGCACAGGTCTGGGAATTAATGAAGAGAGCTGATCTTGAGGTGAGAAATATCATTGTAGCGGATGATAAACATATAGTTGAAGTCACACACACTGCCTTCACTAATAAAACAGCAAAGGCGACGAATGTAGCTGTTGCATCCTTTACCACCGCCTACGCTAGGGTGGAACTATATAATCTCCTCGATTCTCTAGGTCAACGCGTGCTTTACTGTGATACCGACAGTTGTGTCTTCACAGCCCGTAAAGGTCAATATATTCCTGATACTGGAAAATTCTTAGGAAACCTGACGGATGAAATAGGGCCTGGAGATATAGCTGATAGTTTTGTGTGCACTGGCCCTAAATCCTACGCCATTCGGATAAAGAAGAATGACTCAAGTTATGCTTACATCTTAAAAGCAAAAGGATTAACTTTGAACAAAGACACCGAACACATAGTTAATTTCCAAGGCATGGCGAAGATTAACTTCGATAAGATGATTAAGGATGTCGAAAAAACTAAGAATCGTGATTGGATGGTCTTAAACGACGATAACCACTTCTACAACATGATCAAGGATACAGACGTAACAGCATTAGCTGTTACGCAAATGATGAGTGAAGAAGATGGTGAATCTACACTTCACAAAGATATCCATAATCTAGATGACTCAGACCAACCACATGTAAATACCGAAAACCATTACCGCGAAGTTAAGGTTCCTGATATGAAAATGCGGGCCGATAAACTAGGAAATGTCATTTTAATCAACGGCATAAAAAGGTTTCGCCATACAGCAAATAAACGGAATCTTGTTCTAGGTAGTGCCCGCACTGTAGCACAGGGATATGATGGAACGTTAATTCCATTGTGTTAATTTCAATGTATAATTTTGATATATGTATATTTAATTTCAATGTATAATTTTGAAATATGTATATATTGCTAAAATAAAATATTTATTTGTATTATTCTTTCATTACCATTTTTATTTATCTGTGTTGCCATTTTATTTATCTGTGTTGCCAATTATTGATTTTATTTATCTGGCTTGCCATTTATTGATTTTATTTTTGATTACATATATTTAAGGCGTAACATGACTGTAAAGTCATTGTCTGATGTGTGTGTGTGTGTGTGTGCGTGTGTGTGTGTGTGTGTGTGTGTAAGTGTAAGTGTGTAAGTGTATATGAGTGTAAGTGTATATGTGTGTAAGTGTCTATGGGTGAGTGTAAGTGTCTATGGGAGAGTGTAAGTGTCTATGGGTTAGTGTATGTGTGTGTGTGTGTGTGTGTGTGTGTGTGTGTGTGTGTGTGTGTGTGTTAAATAATAGACATGCAGTAAATGGCACTAAGAATAAAATAGTAATAATAATAATAAAAATATGATGCAAAGCAGTAAAACATATGAGTTAAAGCAGTAAAACATGAGTTAAAGCAGTAAAGCAGTAAAACAAAAGCATACTAATCCCACCGTTGGTGTTAGGTCACACCTCTATTGATTTACTGATTTACTGTTTTAAGGTATGTAATGTTAATAAATATATGAGTTAAAGCAGTAAAACATATGAGTTAAAGCGGTAAAGCAGAAAGTTAAAACAGTAAAACAGAAAGTTAAAGCAGTAAAGCAGAAAGTTAAAACAGTAAAGCAGAAAGTTAAAGCAGTAAAGCAGAAAGTTAAAGCAGTAAAGCAGAAAGTTAAAGCAGTAAAGCAGTAAAACAAAAGCATACTAATCCCCCCATTGGTGTTAGGTCACACCTCTATTGATTTACTGATTTACTGTTTTAAGGTACGTAATGTTAATAAATATATGAGTTAAAGCAGTAAAACATATGAGTTAAAGCAGTAAAGCAGAAAGTTAAAACAGTAAAACAGAAAGTTAAAGCAGTAAAGCAGAAAGTTAAAACAGTAAAGCAGAAAGTTAAAGCAGTAAAGCAGAAAGTTAAAGCAGTAAAACATATGAGTTAAAGCAGTAAAGCCGAAAGTTAAAGCAGTAAAAACAGTAAAACAAAGCATACTTAATCCCTTAGGTGTTAGGTAACACCTCTGATTTACTGATTTACTGCTTTAAGGTATGTAAAGTATATGTTTTTAATAAAATTTCGTACAATTTTATTAAAATAAAATGATTATATATCAGCTCTAGTTTTTTTCTTCTTACATACAATTTTTAAAAATTTATAAATTAAAAAGTATTAAGTAAAAATAATGTTAATAAATATATGTGTTAAATAATAGGGCTGCAATGGGTCACAGTTTTAGGTTTGCGAAAATGTTTTTAATAAAATTGTTTAAGTATGAAATAAAAATGAATGACTCATAGTATATTTGAATAGTTTACATTGATATCATATTTTTCGTTCACGCGGGAATATTGCGCCTGCGGGCGCACGCGGCGGGCGGGTACAGGGCTGGAACCGCAGTGGTTCTTTGTGCGTGGTTCTTTGCTACGAATGCGACGGACTCCGCGGAACTTGTTAAAAAAACGCGACGATTAAACGCGACAACGACGATGACTGCGACGATTAAACGCGACGAACGCGACGATGAATTTGCGATTCATCCCGACGATGATTAACAAGACGATTTATAAAACAAAATGGCGGACGCAAGTCAACAAGGTTATTACCATTAAAAAAAAAAAAAAAAAAAAAAAAAAAAAAAAACACCCATGAAGGTAGCTGAGTAAAAAATATCCACCTGATTAGCGATTGTGCTCATCGCTGGTCAGGTGGTCAGTCATAGTGTGTATGTATGTGTGTGTGTAGGTGTAGGTGTATAAAAAACACTCATATATATATATATATATATATATATATATATATATATATATATATATATATATATATATATATATATATATATATATATATATATATATATATATATATATGACAATAATATATATATATATATATATATAAGAGCCTCTTTTGGGCCCCATGGATATAGAGTAGTTAAATGCGGACCTAACTTTATGTATATATATATATATATATATATAATATATATATATATATATATATATATATATATATATATATATACTTATATATAATATAATAATATATATATATAATATATAATATATATATTTATATATATATATATATATATATAATATATATATATATATATAATATATAATATATATATATATATATAATATATAATATAACTTAACCTTCTTCTTATATATATACTAACAACAATAATATATATGTATATATTAGCATGTAGTAGCCAACCAGCCTTGTAGCCAATAATATATGCTATGCTATAACTTCTTAATATGTATATATATATATATATATATATATATATATATATATATATATATATATATATATATATATATATATATATATATATATATATATTTATATATGGCTACTATACATATAGTTGTCAGAAGACGAAGTAAATATGACTTTAAGTGAGTTCTTGATGAAAGCCAAATACCAACCTCGAAATCTGACCTACGAACGAACACTTCCAGAAAATAAAAATAACAAAACTGTTTTTCTGAATGGAAATCCATTGTGCCTTTTGATAACTACAACTTGGGGAACACCTCTCCTCTGCGGGCCAACATCGTCTCTTTCCCAGATTTGTAATGTTGAGGTAAAATTATATATATATATATATATATATATATATATATATATATATATATATATATATATATATATATATATATCTATATTTATATATTTTTTACAAACATACAACCAAAATATATAAAGGTAATGATATTTGGTTTAGAGCGACAACTATCATCGATCCATATCTCAAAAACTACAATAGCTATAGGGAAAAGGAATACATTAATCCTGGCAAAATTTTATTGCGGAAACTGTAAAAAAAAAAAAAAAAAAAACATATCACAAAAACTAAAATAGCTACAGCGAAAAGGAATACATTTTTGGAATCCTTGTAAAATTTTTGAGTTAGGAAAATTGTAAAAAAAAAAATAAATAAATAAATAAATAAAATAAATATTGGCTATTTTTTTTTTAGGAGCAAGGGACATTATATATATATATATTATTATTTTTTTTGTAAAGGTATTACACGGCAATGTAGGGGGCTCGAGCCGACGGGGAACACAGGGGGGGACGTTTTCCATACCCCGTAGGGGAGGGGCGGAGGAACCCCCGCGTCACCCAAATACCAAAGAGCGGGGGTCCCTCGGAGAGGAATTAGTCCTACCCCGTAGTTCCCCGGAAGGCCGAGAGACCCCGACTCCTGCCATCGGTGCGGTATACCCTTGGCTGGGGTATTCTTTAGTAAAAGAAAAAAAAGCAAAATTTAATAGAAAGTCTATTTATTTTAACGAGTAACCAATAAAAGGTCTCTAAATAGGCTCTCTAATCATATTACTATAATTATTAACAATAATATTTTTTATTTTTTTATTTTTACATTTTCCTATGTAAAATTTTACCAGGATCCAAATGTTTTCCTTTTCGCTGTAGCTATTGGCCAGCCATAAAAAGGATATATATATATATATATATATATATATATATATATATATATAATATATATATATATATTTGAGTTTTATTTTATAATTATTTATATATATATATATATATATATATATATATATATATATATATATATATATATATATACTGTATTTTTTTTTTTACATTTCCATACAAAATTGGACCAGCATTCCAGCAATGTATTCCTTTTCCTTGTGGCTCTTGTAGTTTTTGAGATATGGATTGATGATAGTTGTCGCTCTAAACCAATTATCACCATATATATATATATATATATATATATATATATATATATATATATATATATATATATATATATATATATATATATATATATATATATATATATTGATTGGACTGGATATATATATATGTATATATATATATATATATATATATATATATAATCTGCTATAATCTTATATATATATATATATATGAACGGGGCAAGCCATATTCCGAAATTATTTGATTTCGTTTTCTTTTCTGTGAAGGATAACTTAACCCGTAATAATTATATTGTAATTTTTAATTCTTATTACTACCAAGGAGTTGAAGTGGAGCTTTAGCTGGAGCCGGAGTCGGAGTCTGAAGAGCTTGAATTGAGTAGGAGCCGGAGCTGGAGCCGGAGCCGAATCCGGAGCCGGAGCCGGAGCCGGAGCCGGAGCCGGAGCCGGAGCCGGAGCCGGAGCCGGAGCCGGAGCCGGAGACGGAGTGAAGTCGGAATGGAGGCTGAGTGTAAGCCGTGACAGAGTAGTGCAGTGCTTGAATCCAAAACATGCTTATGTTTGCATAGTAATGTACGTTACATCAAATCCTATGTAATGATGGGTGTTGAGATCGAATACACTGATTCTAACCCTCTAACAGTGGTAGTAGTGGTAGAATTGGTAGTAGCAGTCTTCACCATAGCTAGTCCTATTTTGCTTAACGGGTTGCGTGAAGGGCCAACGCGAGCTCGCGTCCGCAGGCGTGAACCGGTACGATCCGGCGAGAACCCGTTTTAATTTTTAATTTGTTTTTTAATAGTTTATGACAGCTATGTTGTAGTTGGTTTTTTAAGATAGTTCAAGACATCTTGGTTCAGCAAAAATATAGGTTTCATTAAATATATAGTTTTGTTAGTAAAGTTAGTTTAACTAGCTCTTAATATTAGACTACTTTTTTCCCAGTCATTTTTGTTCTTAATTTTACCTATCCCTAATAAGTTTTAAGTTTTTTTATTGTTATTGTTATTATTTTTATTGTTTTAAAAACTTTGGTTAGGAAGTTTACCGTTTCGTGAGTAAATTACTTAATTTTTTAGAATCGTGAATTTATCAATACTTATTTTTGTTCCTCTGTTTATTTATATCTGACTCTGTTTGTTTTAGGGGTGTTTGCGTATGTTGCAGTTAAAATGAGTGGACGGGGAAGACGTTGAGGTGGCTGTGGGTGTGGGTTTTCTTTTGACTTTGCCAACGTCCGTGACCTGCGTGCTAATCATGAATCTGTGGAATACCACCTCTCTAACTCTTAACCTAACATTTCATTATTGTCTGAGATCCCAGCTAGCAAGGGATTCTTTCTCAAATAAACTTAATATCTCCAACTATAACTTGTTTTACAATTTCCGACTAAATGATGGACGCCTATATAAACATTAATAATCCTGTAACGCTTATCGAGAACGTTGAATCTCTTAACTTCGATGTTTTATGGTTTAAATCTTTCTCCCTACTACTACCATTATCTCACGTTTCTGCTACTGCTCCCCTAATACAAATGTTACTTGTGGAAATTACACACATTCCAGATCGAACAAACCAATTCTTGGACACGCTTAACTTATGCTTCACCACTACTCTTTCTTGATATAGATACACCATTTCCGTCTTATCGGTCCATCCTGTCGGTAACTCTGACCACAATTTTTACTTTCATTATTTCACCAAAAAAAAAAAAAAAAAAAAGTTTTTTTTTTGGAAAAGTGAAATATTGAGATATTATTTTTCTACTCATCCGATCAACATCAAAACAAAAATCAAATACTCCCCTTAAAAACTCAACTTCTTTATATGTTGTCCCTCTCAAAAACGCTTCCCAACTTTCCTATTCCCTTCGACGGCTCTAATGTTTCACCTGTGAAGAACTTGAACATTCTTGGTCTGAACAAAAACAATAAATTGTCTTGGAGACCTTATATCACAACGGTTGCTAAGGTGGCCTCAAAGAACATGGGAGTTCCTTTTAGCTGCGCCAGCCTCTCGTAGCACAAGGGGTGCCATACTCTCGCATGAATTTTGTGTGAGTATTGAAAACTCCAAATTTCAGAATCGTTCGATGTGGTGCCTCCTTCTTTCCAGTCACTTCTCTTCTGTGAAATTCCTTGACAGCCTATTTAATCTTGTCTCTTTAAGCCCATGTCTGTGCCCCTGAAATTTGCTTTAGTTTGGGGCTCGGGTGGGTTTCCTATTTCTTATTTCAAATTCCTCGGGGCCGTGACCAATGATTACATTTTGTTAACATATATATGTAACTTAACCTTGTATATATATATATATATATATATATATATATATATATATATATATATATATATATATATATATATATATATATATATATATATATTATACTATTCCCCTGCTATATATATATATATATACATGGGCGTTATCGACATACTGAGAGTTCCAGCGGATACTGTCTGAAGAAGCTAGCTGAATAAAAAGCACACAACTAGTTGACTTCAAGCCAATATGAAAACGAAAACACATTAAAAACTATATAAAAAAAGTATGTTTATAATACGTTAGTAATTAGTAATACTCCTTCAGTATCTATTGATTGATGTATCTTTTTTTCAGTTTTTCTACTAATTAACCCTTAAAAACGTCGTCTGGCAAACATCTAAGGGTTCAGTTTTTATTTCGCCAAGATTTGAGTGGGGCAAGTGCTTATGCCCCTGCCTACGCCCATGTTAATATATATATATATATATATATATATATATACATTATACATATATATATATATATATATATATATATATATATATATATATATATATATATATATATATATATATATATATATATATATATATATATATATATATATATATATATATATATATATATATATATATATATATATATATATACACCCCTGCCTACATCCATATATATATATATATATATATATATATATATATATATATATATATATATATTAGTCTCCACTGGCAGCAACACACCGGTTGGATCATCGTCGGTCGCACCACCTCAAACAATGACAGTGTATGCTACACTGATGTTTTGTCCGATGTTATGTCCGAAGCCTGTGTTGAAAATGCTGGAGTTGAAAACTAATGAAAATGAAAACTAATGGGAACGTAAGATCAGTCAGAAATAAATTGTTTGAATTGTTCCTCCATTATTAATAATGCTGATGAAACAGGAGAGTTAAAGAAAGAAAGAAAAGAAGCAGGGAGAAGAAATTTCTCCTAATCAGTTTTGTTTATGCAGATTCTTTTATGATCTTTGATGGATGAGGAGGATAAGTTCTCTAAGAAGAAGAACAATATAAGAAAGTCCCCTTTTTTTCCTCTTCTCAGTTGCTCCAGCTATATAAGGGCCTAATCCACCCTTGTATGGAGTACTGCTCTCATATCTGGGGGGGGCTCTGGTTTCACCCGGCTTTTGGATAGGGTCGAGTCAAAGGCCAAAAGTGCTTATAAACTGTTCTTTACAGTCCATTCCTCTGACCCTCTATCTTGCGCGCGATGTTGTGTACTTTATCTCTTTTCTATAAGTACCGCGCGCAGTGCTCGAGGGAGCTTTATCACTCGCGTACCAAACCTTTTACGTCCCTCGTAGAGCTAGGGGTCTGTGTCGCACATCAGTTTTGTGTTGATGTAGTAACTCCAGGTAGTTCGCTGCGGTGCTCCTTCTTTCCTGCCACATTCTGTTCTGTGGAATTCTCTTCCATCTTCTGTGTTCCTGCTGGAATTTATTCTCCCCCACTTCAAAGCCGCGTCTGTGCTCATCTGCGTAAGTACTAGTTTGTTGGCTTCTGAGGCGTGAAACACCCCTCCTTGAATAGGCTTGCTCGTGAGTTGTGGTGAACAAACTGTAAAAAAAAAAAAAAAAAAAAAAAAAAAAAAAAAAAAAAAAAAAAAAAAAAAAAAAAAACAAGACAAAGACTAATGAAGAAGTTAATTATTTTTAGAGTTTTTTAATTATTTTATTATATTATATTTAGTTTCTGTCCCTTCTTGATAGACCTGCCCGGTGAGTGTGACATTCCGTGATATATATATATATAAATAATATATATATATATATATATATATATTATATATATATATACTATATATATATATAATATATATATAATTTATATTATATATATTATATATTATATAATATATATATATATTAAGGCCTTGCCCGATGAATGATGACAATTTGTATAATATACATATATGTAATATAATATATATAATATATATATATATAAATATAATATATATATATTAATATCATAATATATATATATATATAATAATATTAATATATATATATATATTATACTTTTCCTCCTCATATATATATATATATATATATATATATATATTAATTATATATATATATATTATATAATACTTTTCCTCGCTCAGTTCATATATATATATATAACTAATATATATATAATAATATATATATATTATATATAATATAGTATTATATTATATATAATATACTTATATTATATATATATATACACATTATATAATATATATATATATTATAGAATATAATAATATATATATATAATATATATATATATATATATATATATAATATATTATAATAATATATTAATATATATATATACATATATATATATATATAATATTATATATTATATATAATATACTTATATATATATATATATATATATATATATATATTATATATAATATATATATATATATATATATATTATATATATTATATATATATTATTTTTTCTGCGACTAAGCATATGCAATAGATAGATGTTTGCACGGCGTTATGAGCACACTTAGATCTGTATAGGATTTGGACTTTTTGACTATTTGAACAAATGTATAGATTTATGTATGTAGTTCTTTTACGACTGGATAGGTCTTGTAGTAAATATGTATGGTTTTGACGAATAAGGAATGAACATGCTCTTTATGCATGGCCTTACAGTGATGCGTGACCCTTGTTACCTCAGCTTCCTTTGGCCAGGCTTGAATTAGCATAAAGCAAAGTGATCATGTTTGTTGCTTATATCTTTGTGAATAAAATTGCCTTGGCATAAAAAAACTTCGAGAAACTAGAATTATGTTTTTAAGAAATCCTTTCCTTGCAACTGATAAAGTTAAATTGTTATGTCTTAATCGTTTTTATATGTCAAAAAGCATGGAATTGCATTATGACCAGCATGATTTTATAATTTTGTACCATTTTTCTTTGTATCTACTTTACATCGTAGAGGATGAAATAAATAAATAAATAAACATTATAATATATATATATTATATATATTATAATATATATAATATATATATATATATATATATATATATATATATATATATATTATATATTATAATAGTATATATATATATATAAACAGAATTAGCCAATATCAGATGTAAACTGACTACTCGAAACTGTATGACTCTAAAATTGTACACTTCAAAGAAAAGTGTCGGAAAAACCAATCGAGGAATAGAGAGTCATCACAAACAGGTGATAAAAAGTCTTATTTTAAAGATCAAGTTTAGTTATCCTTGCTTTTTTCTCATGTTATATTTAACCCCTTATTAAAATACTAAATATATATATATATATATAATATATATTATTATTATTATATATTTTATATATATATATTTTTATTATTTAGGGCTGTTTGGGGGCAGATGAGGGGGGCTGGAATATGTTGTGAGGAATGTGAATGAGTAGGATGAGTTAGTAATGGGTGAAAGGTGGGTGTGTTATTAATGTCAACGACAAGCATAAAATTATTAAGATCGAGAGAGATGGGATGGGAGAGAGGTATAGGGTAGTTAGGGTAGGATAGTTGGTGGGTGTTGGGTAGGGGTGGTTGGGTAGTAGGTATTAGGTAGGTAGTGTATAGTGATAGGTAGTAGGGTTGAGGGGAGATATAGGTGAGGTAGGGGTAGGGGGGGGTGTGGGTGGATGAGGAGGTAGTAGGGTGGTAGTATAGGTGGGAGGATGAGGTGGAGGGGTAGGGGGTAAGGGGGAGGGTGATGTGACTTAGTTAGGGTATGAGTATGATGTGGATTATGGGTGAGGTGGTGTGGGTTGAGGGAGGGTAGTAGGGGTTATGTGGGTAGGGGAGTTAGCGGGGGAGTATAGTAGGGGTGGGTGGGATATGAGAGTGGCGTAGGGTGAGGGTGGGGTGAGTAGTGAGTGTAAGAGTGAGGGGGTAGTGAGGGGTGAGGGAGTGAGAGGGGAGTTAGTAGGTAGTGAGGGTGGTAGGGGGTAGGGGGGTAGTAGGGATGGTGGGTAAGGTATGGGCTATTAGTATAGGTGAGGTAGGTGTAGGGGGAGTATATAGGAGTGAGTGAGGTGTGAGGGTGAGTGGTGGGTGGGTGATGTTAGTGAGGGGTAGGTGCGTAGGGATGTTCAGTGGGAGTGGGTGTAGGGAGGGGGGGGTGGGGTGAGATGGGTGTAGTAGTAGGTGAGGTGAGGGTGAGTGAGTAGTAGTATAATTGATGAGTGTAGGGGGGGTAGGTATGGTGAGGTGAGGTGAGGTAGGGTAGTGTAGGGTAGTAGGGGTAGGTGAGGGTAGAGTGGGAGGTGAGTGGAGGGTGGAGTGATATAGAGAAGAGGTGGGTATAGGTATATCTATATATATATAAATATTATTATATAATATATATATATATATAATAGTTATATTATATTAATATATATATATATTATATATAATATATATTGGATCTTTGTAGTAAGAATAAGGTATCATATATTATTTTTTGGATAATCCTTTTTAAAAAGATAGCTTAATTAAAGAATTAATTTGAAAATGAAAAAGTTAAAAAAATGATAAAAATTATACAAATTTATAAAACATATTTTAAATTTTATAAATTACAATTGTTAATACGATATAAAAATGAAAATTTAAATAATATACGATAATAAGATAATATAGTATATTATTTTATACATAATATAATATAATATAATATAATAATATAATATAATATAATATAAATATAATATTATTTAAAATAAATAAATCCATATTAATATAAAAAATATACTATATAATATTTAAAAAATAAACATTAATTAATAAATTATAATTTTTAATATAATGATAAAATAATGTACTAAATAGAATTCTTGTAATACAGAATATATATATAATATGTATAATAACATACAATTATATAATAAATATAATAAATATAATATTATAGAATACAAAATTTTTTAATATAATATAATATAATAGTAAAGTTTAATTTGTCGAGAAAACTCCAATGTAATTTCTTTTTCAAGGTTACTGACTGCGATTCCACATGGTCAATTTTGTCAGATTTTGAAAAATGTCAACTTTACTCTATGAAAATATATGACAAATCCAAAAATGTTTTATATAAAAATCCTCATTGGTGCCAAATCAACTTGCTTCTCTATCAAAAGAACAGTTTTCTTGCAATGATTTAACAACATTTAATCCTATTGCATTTGGACCAAGATTCGGAGGATCATTCTCAATTTTATTCCAAATTCCAAATCAGTCTCCAAAAAAATGTCCGAAGCGCAATGAAATATGGAGTCCTTTTGATGACCGATGTAACAAGATAATTTGCGGAATTGGACGTGTTTTAAAGCAAGGAGAATGCGTTAATGATGAAAACGTTATGACTGAAAGTAATGTTACTCGACATTCTTCATTACTAAATAATTGCCCAACTATTGCTGTGAGTAATTTCACATTGTACGAGAATGATTCCGTTTATTACTATACTGGTGATAAATTTTATGATAAAGGGGATTACGAGTTGTACAATGATTCAATGATCATACTTTGAGGTCAAAACTAATTTTATTTCATAAAAGATTCAGTGCAACTCCCAGAAAATCAATTTAACTGTAGCGTCAGTATATCGCTTGTGCGTTTATGTGTATTCATATACTTTATATTTTGCTTTCTCGTCTGAGAACTTGCATGAGGAATCTTCTATCTCTCTGCGTTTCCTTGTTCATAGCCCAACTTCTCTTCCTAACAGGATCTACTGCCACACAAAATTTCGGATTTTGTGTATTTATGGCAGTTTGTATTCATTACTTTTGGCTTGTTTCATTTTTCTGGATGAATATACTTAGTATCGATGTATTGAGAACTTTTAAAAGAAAATTTTCTCACAGTTCAAATGATAAAAAAGTATTCCTACTGTACAACTTGTACTCATGGGGAGTTCCATTTATTATAGTGATGCTGAGTTTAACATTAGACCTGATAAGCAATGATTCGAAATATAAACCCAATTACGCTGGATTTGATGAAGCAGAACTCTGTTGGATAAATAATAAAATTGGATTCTTATGTTTTTTCCTGTTACCAGTTGCTATCATTATTACTGAAAATTTAATTTTTTTCACAATAACATCGTATAAGATTTATGCACAATCAAAGGAAACGCGATTTGCCATGGTCAAAACCCAAAGTGTTAATATCGGGAAAGAACAAAACCATTCCGAAGGAGAAGATAAGATTAAAAAACAGGTAACGCATTTTAATATTTAAATATCAAATTTTTATAAAGACATTTTTTATAGCATGAAAAATAATATTTTAGTAATGAAAACATTCATTTCAATTGTTATAAGAAGGGTTGCAGAGTCGGAGCCGGAGTCGGAGCCGGAGTCGGAGTCGGAGTAGGGTGTTGCAAAAAATATACGACTCCCGACTCCCGACTCCCGACTCCCAATCTTAAATTATTTCTATTTTATTTCACATTATTTTTAATCAAATTAAACTGAATTACTTTCTTGATGATTTGAATAAAAAAATAACATTTTTTCTTGAAAATTTGGGCAAAATTAATACTTAACATATATAACCACTTGTCAATTATTTAAAGTCTTTTTAATAGCACTTTGAAAAAGTTTCTAGTAATACTTTTTTACCCTGATATATATATATATTATATATATATATATATATATATAGAATATATATAGTATTATTAGTATAATATATAACTATATATATATATATAAATATATAATATATATTATATTATGTATATATATAATGTATATATATAATATATATATATATATATATATGTATATATAAATCATATATATATATTATATATATAGTATATTTTATATATATAATAATAAATAGAATATATTATTATATATATATATAATATATAATAGAAATATATATATATATATATATATATATATATATATATATATATATATATATCCAAAGAAGGATACTTGGAACCCCTGATGGGGTCACATGACATTCTGCTGGGATGCTTCTAGGTTACAAAAGCAACCAACCAAAGTCAAACAACGCCGACATGTGTACAGTAACTGTTGCAACGAAATTTGCAATAATAAGACGGAGAAAATTTTCACTCGCGTCTGGAGTCGAATCAATGACAACAGAGTTGCCGTTAAATAATGTACAGGAGTCTCTACCACTTCTCCAATACTCCTCCCCAAAAAAGAAAACATCTCGGTACAGTTTTCAAGCACCCCAGCGGAATCCCATGTAGTCCCAGCAAGGGTTCCAAACACAATTCTATGGATTTAAATAAGTACCGAGTTTCACACAGTAATATCGAAGCAGGAGACTTGAAAACTGTTCCTAGATACCTTTTATTTTGGGGAGGCGTATTGGAGCGGTAGTAGAGACTCTTGTACATTGTCTAACTGTGAAGCTGCTGTCAATGGTTCTAGTACTGGTGCAAGTGAAATATTTCTCCGTCTTATTATTGCAAATCTCGTCGCAACAGTTGTTGTGTCCATGTCGACGTTGCCTGACTTTGGTTGGTTACTCCTGTAACCCAGGAGCACCTTAGCGGAATGTCTTCAACTGCTAGTACTTTTGGTCCTTGTCTTAACTCATTTTCACCCACCACGCCAAGATTGGGCAAACCTTGGAAGTTTTTCTTAGACCTGTTCTTAATATTTTTTTGGTTTCTTAACCAGAGCTAAAATCCCACCTCTTACAGTAGGAGTGGTTGGGAAATTTTATCTTTTGGTATTTCTTGGGAAATTTTATCTTTTGGTATTTCTTGTAAATGTTATGCATTTTTGTCTCTTTCATATTCTGATGTATCTGTGCCATCTGTACTCATGTATCATTTCTTTCCTACCTCTTTAATCTCAGTTCCATTTCTGCATCTCCATATTCCGCTCTTGATTTAAACGTTCTTCTCTTTAGTCAGTTTTCAAAATTGATTAGTCGGGTATTGAAGTCAGACGTTTGAAAGTTTAAGAGTCAGAATCAGAGTTGGACGCTTGATGCTTGAAGAGTATGAAGAGTAGAATATTTATTCTTTGATTCTTTAACCATGGTTATGTGCACTCCTTTCATATATTATAAATATATATATATATATATTATATAATACTATATATATATACACTATAGTAATATATATATAATTATAACTGATTATAGATATATAGTACTATATTGAGATAGTATAAGATATATATATATAATATATATATCAATTTTTAATTGCTTTTAAGTATTATCATTTTGATTTCTTTACAACATTTCATTTTAATTTATCTCCCCGCCTATAAATTCGAAAATATAAAATAAGAAAAATTTGATTTTCTTTTTACATAGGAAAAGGCAAATAATAACAACAAAATCAGATTTGTTTTATACTTGAAACTTGGGATTCTTCAAGGTTTGACTTGGATATTTGGCTTCTTGGCTTCTTATGTGGATTCGCCAGTTTGTTGGTACATATTTACAATACTCAACGGTCTCCAAGGAGCTGCCATCGTTATTTGCTTTGATTTCAAGAGATGGGTAAAGTATTTAGCCGTTAATTTCCTTTCATTCTAAGATTATGATAGAACAACTGGATAATTTTTCAGGGAAATTTATATGTAATGAAATAGTGATAAATTTTAAGAATTTTTGTCTTTTTAGTATCAACAAAAGTATGAAAATACCCAAGATTAAAATCCTTGGTGGATGTAAAAGGACCAAGTCTTGAGTGCGCTAGGGTCTTACATGAGGGTATGCTGTTACCTGTATTAGTGTATAGTAGTGAAACTATGGTAGGAATAAAAGGTATAGATCTAAAGTACAAATGTGTTCAGATTGGGCAATCTATAGGGGCGTGTTAGGTGTAGGAAGAGATTTGATAAAATGATGAATGAACGCATTAGGGAGTTGTGTGGTGTGAAGAAAGGAGTAAATGTGAGAATAAATGAAAGTACATTAGATAGTTTGGGTCATGTTGGAAAGCCAATGGATCATAGATCGGATTTTGGCATTAAGCCGATGGTTTAAGTGTGGTCAGTGTTTGGGATCGACCTGGCTGGAGACCGAGAAAAGTGATGATCCCAGAAGAAATGTTGGAGGAAGGAAGAAATGGAGTTTGGCAGAAGGGAGAAGAAAGATGCAATATGAGCGAATGACGGGATTTTGTGAGGGGTATGACTGTGGCCCACCTGGGCCAAGGGATGAACATTTTCCTACATATAATAGTATATAATAATAATATATATATATAATTATATCTATATATATATATTTAAATAGTCGACCTATACTACATATATATATATATATATATATAGTTATAGTATTATATATATATATATATACTATACTGAAGATACTCATTACAGTATATATATAATAATATACACAGTATATATATAATATATATATATATACTATATATACTTATAGTATAAGCTGCGATTACATGCAGAAGTAATCCATCGTCTAATCACAGTACAGCCTTAAACAGTCAACTTAAAACCACGTTCGTGTGAATTAATGGTAGTTTCTGGATATCGTAGAGTGTGTCATAGTGGATTTACCACGTGTGTCCCAATAAGATCTCAATTCTCTCTATATATATATATATATATATATATATATATATAATATATAATATATTACAGATATATATATATATATATATATATATATATATTAATATATATATATATATATATATATATATATATATATATATTATTTATATATATATATATGTGCGTCAGAACACGATTCTGTACTCTGTGGGGCTAGCGGATAAGATTAGTATGAGTGCGACTATGTATACGTATATATTCCTATAACTCGTCTATCACATCACTGATGGTAACATCATGTCCTGTCCATGTACCGCTTAGATAATTTAGTCTAAATTCATTGCTGATACTTTTTAAATTACGTTTTACTCAGAAATGTTAAGGGAATATATAAAATATATTAAATTAATGTTTTGCTGTTAATAGCACAAAATACAACTTTAACAGATTTGATATCTTTGATTTGTTGAAGTATCCTATATTAACAGCTGCTGTGAAAAAAAATAATCATTATCTGCATGGAAAAGGTTTTTCATTCGAAGTTGCTATTTTAAAAATTCTTTTCTACTCTCTCTCTCTCTCTCTCTCTCTCTCTCTCTCCTCTCTCTCTCTCTTCTCCTCTCTCTCTCTCTTCTCTCGCTCGCTCTCTCCTTCTCTCTCTCTCTCTAGATATATATATAATATATTATATATAAATATATATATATATATATATATATATATTAACACAAATAACAACAACGAAGAGTAACCCTAACAATATGTAACTAACATAATATATATATATACTAAATATATATACTATATAGTATTAAATATATATATAATATATATATACAGGGTATCATTAATATTTGCGAAAAAATTCAGGCATGAATATTTTTTGCAATTTTCTATAAAATTGTTTCAATAAAATTTCACCGGAAAAACGCTCGGTGTTTCCAAGATACAGACGGTGATGAAACCTTTTAAACATTAAATTACAATAAAGATTAAAATCCATTTAAAAAATCATCCCATTTTTGCATTTGATTCAATTATAAGAATACATACTTTTCCACAGAAGAAAATATACAACAGAAATAGTACGAAGCATTGGTACA
>JABUQX010058839.1:87500-90406 GCA_015478945.1 Trachelipus rathkii | reverse complement strand
TCGGCCTCCCCTCCTGGCCTGGGGGCCAGAGTTTTAACATATACTCTGCTGACACTCATCAACCCTTCTTGCAATGTCTGCCCTTCTTTTTCCTGCTCTCTCTCTCCAGCTCCTCTCCTCCTCCCCTCCCCCCCTGGGGGTCCTCCCCTCAGCTCCCTCCCTCCTCCTCCCTCTCCTGCTCCCTCCTCCTCCTCCTCCCCTCCCCCCTCCTCAGAGGGGGGGGGGGGGGGTCTCCCTCTCCTCCCCTCAGGGGGGGGGGGAAACGGTTCAAACTAGGAGAGCTAGAATCCATCCTCTTTTAAAAACTCCCTTCATATCCTTTCTTCCGACGCTTACTCTCTGTTTATCTGGTTTCACTCCCTCTCTTTTCTCAAGTCCTTTTCTCTCTTCCCATAGACACGCCGTTTCTCTCTCTCTCTCTCTCTCTCTCTCTCTCTCTCTCTCTCTCTCTCTCTCTCTCTCTCTCTCTCTCTCTCTCTCTCTCTCGATCACTTTTGGCACTGTAGCTTTCAGCTCTAAATCCAGCAGAGGAGCTTATCGTCATCCTTTGCTGGCACGTTCCCAACATTGTTTATTTTAGTCACTTTAACAGCTCGGAAGGTAGAAAGGAGAGAGGAGTGGGAGTGAAGACAAAGTCTCTCACACATATAATTCACATGTGGATAATAATCCCGTTTTAAAGAATCAACCACTTTTCTTACAACTACAAACGTCAAACTTTTAAATTAAAGCTTTCAAAACCTATCCAAAGGACACACACACAATATATATATATATATATATATATATATATATATATATATATATATATATATATATATGTTATATATAAATAAATATATATATATATATATATATATATATATATATATATATATATATATATATATATATATATATATATATATATATATTTAAATATATTTTTATAAACTTTTATTTTATTTTACTTTAACACTGAGTTTTACTCTATTTTGGAGTTAATTTTAGTCTTTCTAAATAGCCTTTTTAGAATAATTCTTCTTGTTCAAAGTATGGAGGCGAAATTTTGAGGGGCCGAGTTTGAACCGAAATTTTTGGGGCCTTGAGCCGGAGTCGGAACTGCAAAGTGACGCTGTCTGGCATATACAAAATTAAGTAATTGTTAAATTCATTACTACAGGTTATATATATATATATATATATATATATATATATATATATATAGTATATAAAGCATCTATATATTTATATATATATATATATATATATATATATATATATATATATATATATATATATATATATATATATATATATATATATATAATTAAGGAGATCACCACCAATCCTTAGATAGTTCTATAGTGTGGGACATTTAGTTAAGTGTATTTGCTGGGATTAAGGTGAAGCAAAAGCTGTTCAGGAAAAATACTTTATTTTCAAAAACTCAGACTAAAGTGGATACTTTTTTCAATTGTCAAAAACTTGTTCTGTCTATGTCAAGTGAAAAATTCAAAATACAATTGATTATAATGGTTGTTAAAGATAATGACCCATTTTTTTTTTTTTTTTTTTTTTTTTTTTTTTTTTTTTTTTCTTGCTTGCTTGCTTGCAAGACCAGGATTTAGAACACTGTGCGGAGACATGCTTCGAAACTGGAAATCCCTTTAGACCGGGGAAAATATTCGCATAATAATAATACGAGAAGAAGCGAATAAGCCAAAAAAAAAAAAAAAAAAACTTAAAGGGACGCTTATCGCATTTAAAAATGGATGCTTGCACAAGGGAAAAGCTAAATTATTTTGCTATTAATATTAGATATGTGGACGAAGATAAAAACAATATTACTAAAACGTTAGCAGTAAGAGATACCAAATCGCAACATTTCAGCGAATATATCCAAGAACTTGTTATTGACGTTTTAAAAGAATTCGAAATAATAAGAGGCAAGTAATTAGCTTAGTTACGGATATAATGCATCAAACATGATCAGTACAATTGAAAAATTAAATAAGGACAATGAGGATGAGGAACAGGAAGCTGGTAAATGTGATACTGATTTTATTGAATGTCAAAGCGAAGAAGTAATAGTAGTTTTCAGAATGAACTTGATAAAACTATGAAAAGACTATGTTTCGATGACAGTTAACATTGCACACATGAGGTGTGGAGTTCATACTTTACAGTTAGCAGTGCGTGATGGTCTCCGCAATACTCATACAACAAACCTTATAAGCAAGGCGAGACAAATAGCAAAAGCAGCACGTACCCCAAAATTAATGGAAGTTCTAAAGCGTCAAGCTGGAAAAGTGGCAATCTTAGATAAAGAGACAAGATGGGGAAGTACATGTCTTATGCTCAAAAGGCTTCTTCAACCAAAAGCCTAAATTATTTTGGCAAATAACAAAAAATTCCATGGAAAGAAGGGAAAGAATATTAACTGAAAACAAAATATTTTTGTCGGCCATCTTTGTTGATCCACAGTTCAGAATCTTCCTCAGAACTGAAGATCTGATATTAAAAGCTAGGAATGCTCTTTGTGAATATCGCTATCGAACAGAAATCTGGGTAGGAGTCAGATAGTTCAGCAGTTTCAGGAATTCTCCTTTGTGGTATATTGTCAGATGAAGATGAAATAGTCAAAATGGGACCAAATACCAATGCCAAAATGCCAAATGGGACCAAAAGTGATGAAAAAAAAGACAATCCACCATTAAAAGACCTTCAACTTAAAAATCCTCTAGAAAAGTACAAAGTAGAAATCCATTGGGCTTTAGATGAAATAATGAAAATCGACCGGAAATCAAAGTTAACAGTTAAAGAGGCAATCCCTAGCTATCCTAAAATTTTGCAAGATGCGGCTTACACAATTACAGCTTTGCCTCCTAGTCAAGTGAATGTTAAGAGCGTATTTTTTGGTTTAA
>JABUQX010058839.1:77500-82500 GCA_015478945.1 Trachelipus rathkii | reverse complement strand
TATGTCAAGTAGATAGATGAAGCTGAGTTATTGAGGCATTGAAAACAACCATGATTTCTTTAAGGCAAACTATAGGTACGAGAAAGATCAGAAGTCTGCTGCTTCAAGGCTGCCCTTCTATCATCATTTATCTGCTGTTTAATGAGTCGTCTTTTAAATTGGAAGGAGTAATAATGAGTGGTGGTTCCTAACCTAAGAATGGAAAGGAGAGACAGGAAAAGATAGATCTTTGATGTAAAATAGAAGAAAAGTTGGTAACAGAACAGAATATTGAGGAAAACCACTATGGATAAATTTAAAAAAATAAATGGTGGATATTTACAATAGCAGCCACAGAAAGACTGGAACGGAAGTCGAGAAAAGGTTTACAAAGAGAAGGATAAATACCGAAAGTGAGAACTTTAGATATTAAAGATTTATGCCAGATTTTATCGAAAGACTTCATTGAAATGCAGAAGAGCTGAGGACCAAGAGTCAGAGAATGGAATGAAGACCACCAGTCGACCGGTATCTACAGGAGCCACACTGGCAAACAGAGATAAGATCAGAAGATTTAAGACGTTTCCAATCCTCCTGTTAAGAACAGATTCGAAAACTTCTGGAAGAACAGAGGTTAAAGCGATAGGACGATAGTTGGATTGTTGACCGGAGTCCCGCTTCTTTAGCACATGATGGATGAATGCTTACCAAGCAGGGTGTGAGCACAGAAGCACAAGTTTTGAGAACCACTGGAGGGATAACTTCAGCTCTCCCCTGCCTTCTTAGTGTTAAGCTCAGAGAGTGCAGAAATAATATTTTAGTGAGTTGAAAGAAGGCAGAGAGGAGGAATAGCTTTGGAACCGTCTAGAGTGGAATTAGAAAGAAATGTGTGAGCAAACAGTTCAGCGTTAGCAGAGTTATAAGACAACAGTATTACTGAAAGAGATACAAGGGGAAGTGGAAGAAGCAAAGTTGGAGTTGACATTTTAAAATTCTAAAATATCAGAAAGAGAGTGAAGTAGAGGAACAAGAAAGATTTGTGCATTTTCTACGAAAAATTTTCTAGGGTCTCGAAGAACTGATTTTTTTGTCATTCCTGGATTAAATGTATAAAAACACGTTTTTGGATTTGAAAACAATTATAATTTTTGACAAACCAAGGTTTGTCAGTTTCAGTTCAATGGATAAAGAATGAAATGTATGCCTCCATTTTATAATATAGTATATATAATATATATCTTATATAATATATATACTATATTATATATATATAATATAGATATATCTATATATATATATATAATATAATATACTATAAATATATATATATATAAAAATATTATATATATAGTATATATATTATTTATATCTATAATATATATATTATAATATATATTATATATATATATATATATATTCTATATATATATATATATATATATATATATATATTAGGGAAAATATAATACAAAAAAAAATTGCGTTCAAATTTGAACTACATTTTCAATTCCTTTTCATCTCAAAATAGCAACTTTGTGCAACATAAACAGTAAAGAAGTAATGATGATCCCCTTTAAAATTGCAAGTCCTCCTCGTGCCTCGGTCCCTCCGCTCCGCTCCTCAATCATTCGGAGTAACTGCACTGTGTGAATATAAGCAACCTTTAAGTGAATTCAAGGGCGTTACAGATTTTATTGCGATTAAAACGGAAGAGATGCATTCGGCTGATGAAGCGGGAAAAGAAGTTTTATACGTATATATAGTTATATAGTATATATATATATATTATATCATATATATATATATATATAGATATATAGTATATATATATATGTATATTAGGATATATATATAGTTAATATAAGTATATATACTATAAGTATTTGGGCGATTTGATAGCAGTTTGACTCGGGTAATGATTAGGTTAGGTTATTTAGGTTAAGTTTGGTGTAGGTGGTAAGGGTTACCCAAAAATTTAAGTATCTTACCCTAAAATTATTAAATAACGATACACTAACTATTGATTTTCGCCTCCCTGGGAGTTCAAACTGCTTATAAATACCTATAATCATATACTATATTATATAATATATATATATATATATATATATATATATATATATATATATATATATATATATATATATATATATATATATATCCTCACTCCTAATATTATTATATATTCAGTATAGTATATAGTATATATAGTATATATAATATTATTATTATTAAGTACTAATTGCTGATAATGAGTTAAAATTTTTTAAAAACTACTTTAGATCATTATTATTCTGAACATGTTATAAACAAAGCTTATCATGAAGCAAGCAAAAATTATATTTAATGGGTGAGACCATCCCAAAAACATTTAAAAATATCGAAATAATTATTGATTATTTCCCTTTCAAACGAATCTCAAATGAAAGGAATAATATCAAACTCAGTATCCTTAGAATAGCCAGTCCCCAAGAACTCTTAAGAAAACCTTATGTCGAAATATCAGCTAAATAATAAGGAATTTATAGCATAGATTGCAAGAATTGATGAAAAATATTTTGGTGAGGCAGATCATCTTAAGAGACGTATGTATCATTAATATAATTATAGTTTAAGAAATGGAGACTGTACTCCGCTTTATTCCAACACAGAAATGGCCATAACTATACTATTGACATGAATTTTGCAAAAATAATTCTATGCAGCAATAATGTAGAAAACAGAAAATTATTACAAATATTTTCAATAAAAATCAGGGAGAAAAAAATATTTAGCAATTTATTAAATAATTTTAGTAATGAATGAAAGTTGTTGAAGTTTAAAAAAAAAATAAGAACAAAAATAGAAATTAGGAGTCTTGTTGAACCAGCTAAAGTTGTCCAAGTTTTCGTTAGAAATTTTATGCCAATTTCCTCTTTTACATTTACCTGAATAAGGACACCCAGGTGTAGGGTTCTAAAACATAGTTTACTGTATGTTTTTAATCTTCGTCCAATGTTTTTACTTTTCATGTTACTGTTATATGCTTTTAACTTTTTTTTTTTTTTTTTTAAAGTGGGTTTGGTTTATTACTGTATAGAATTTGGGTTTTTGTTATATATATATATATTACTAGTATTATATATATATATATATATATATAATATATAATATATAATAATATATATATATATATATATATATATATAAGTAGTATATATAGTATATATATAAATTACTATTATAATTATATATACTAATATATATATAGTATGTATATATAAATATAATATTTATATTTATATATAGTATATAAGATATATATATTATATATATATATATATATATATAATTATATATATTTATATATATATATTGTTTTTTATATATACTATATATATATATATATATTATATGATATATATATTATATATATATATATATAATATATTATATATATTATATATTATATATATATATATAGAGAGAGAGAGATGAGAGAGAAGAGAAGAAGAGAGAGAGAGAGAGAGCTGAGAAAACTGATTTTTTTCTATTTCTTTTTAATTTATTAACGATATTATTCTAATACCCAAATAAAGTTAAAAATGTCTGAAGACATCAAAAAAATATGTATCTAAACCCATGTAGGTTTCAATCAATTTATCTTTACCAAACTTTATATATATATACTATATATATTATATATATATTTATATTATATATAAGATATATATATTATAAGATATATATATTATATTAGTATAGTATTATATATATATAGTGTTTTATCAAATATTTAATAATAATATTTTGTAGTATATAATATATATATATATATATATATAAGTTATATATTATTATATATATTAGTGACCACTGATATATAATATATATATTAATTATATATATAATAGTATATAATATATATAATTATAGTATAGATATATATATAGATATATTATTATATATATATATGATTTATAATATATATATATATGATAGTATAATATATATATATAGTACTATATATATATATATAGTATATTATAGATATATATATATATATACTATATATATATATTGATTATAAATGTGATGACTAGCGAAGGAACTAGAGTCAGAGATTTATTCACGATCAACGTTTCGACTCATACAGGACTCATCATCAGGATGCTGCAATGACTATAATATATAGATATAATATATATATATATATATAGTATATATATATAGTAGTTATATAGCATATGTATATGTATATTATATATATATATACTATATTATAATAAATATATCTTAGTATATATATATATATATATATATATATATATATATATATATTATATATAATTGTATATATATTATATAGATATATATATATATATATAGATATATAGTAATACTAGTATATATTATGATTATATCATTGGCAGCATCCTGACGATGAATCTTGTTGACCGAAACGCCGATCGTGAAAAAATGTCGGACTCTAGTTCCTTCATTTGTCATCCTATTTATAATCAAAATACGGTTCCCTAGGAACAAACCAATATAACTATATAGATATATATATATTAATACTATATATATTATAGTATATTTTATATATGTATATATATATATAATATATATATAATAGGTATTATATATAATACTATATATTATACTATATATTATATTAATATATATATATATAATTATTATATAGTTGACTCAGTGTTCAATAATTTTTTTGGGCAGGGGTTGCACGAAAGTTTTATCGAAACATTTTGGATTACCCTTAAAATCGATTGTTTTTACAATGTTAATTCTACAAATTTACCTATATATATATTATATATACATATATATAATATATATAATAGTATATATATAGTAAATATATAGTAGATATATATATATCATATATATATGTATATATATATATATGATACTATTATATATTAGTATTTATATATAAGATTTATATATATATATATATATTAGTATAGTATATATATATATACTATATATAATATATGATATATATAATATAATTATAT
>JABUQX010058839.1:65000-67500 GCA_015478945.1 Trachelipus rathkii | reverse complement strand
AGCAGGAAGATTTGGAAACATCTCAATTCTTCCAATCTTACTTCTGATCAACCAGTACACGGCTTTCGTAAGAAACGCACCATGTTGCGGGGCATGTCGGCCTTTAAACTGAATCTGCCTCAAGACCTTCCCCTCCCCCAACACTCTGGTGAAATTAAGTAAGTGTTTGACCTTTGCCCACTAGAGGATATATATATATATATATATATATATATATATATATATATATATATATATATATATATATGCATTTTTTTATATATATATATATATATATATATATATATATATATATATATATATATATATATATATATATATATATATCCGCAATTTGTCTGATAATTTCCGTATCTATCTGACCTACTGTATGTTAATATAGGCGTTTTCGTTTTTGCATTTGTGCTTACGAAACGTAAGAAATGCTCGAATTTGCGTTCGTTTTTGTTAAACTTAGCGCAAAATCGCAAAATGGGGTTCTTATAACAAATAAAGAATTCGGCTCCCAAAAACTGAAAATTATTTGATAGCAAAGTAATTAAAAAAAAGCCTAATAAATTTCCCAATAAACAATGTGGTAATATATCTTACTTATAAAATTGACTAATAACCAAGTCTTGCCAGGGTCGTCGTGGACTTTGTCATTAAAATGTCAGATCTCGACTCCACCCGAAAAAGTGCGACTCCTAGGACTAAACCGTGATTACTACTACTACTACTACTAATAATAATAATAATAATAAAAATAAAAATTATATGAGCATTGCACGCCTTTCCCAATAATAATAATAATAATAATAATAATAAGAATAATAATAATAATAATAATAATAATAATAATAATAATAATAATAATAATAATAATAATAATAATAATAAATAAACAAATAAATAAATAAATACATAAATAAATAAATAAATAATATAATAATAATAATAATAATAATAATAATAATAATAATAATAATAATAATAAAAATAATAATAATAATTAATTAAAAAAATAATCTGTTTTACCTCATCAAGAAAACCTAACTTTTCGACAAAAAGAAAAAAAATCGCCAAACTCCAAAAAAAAAAAAAAAGATAAAACAAAGAAATAAAAGAAAAAAAATAAGAAAAAAAAAAGAAAATTGGGAATGAGAGAGGAAATGAGAGTATATTACTAACCCGCAAATGGAGGTGCGCTTTCAGAAAAAATGTAGAAAATATTTTTGAAGACCCTAATGATTCTCCTAAAATTTGAGGGTTCTCCATTAAAAGGCTTATTATAATTTTAATAAACTTCTTACAAAAAATACTAAATTAAATTTACGTTGGATGCATTAATTTTTATACGTAAATTGCGGTTTAATGAAATACATATAATGGTCTATAATTATTCTTTCCTTTGTATTCTTCAAAGGCGAAATCCCCAAGAACATACAATATTAATTAATAATTATGTTCTATTTACTACACTTAAACTTTAGGTATACCATTATTATTTTATCATTAATGAAAATAATAATAATAATAAAAAACGTTTCTCAGTACATCAAGCTTAGGGCTTGTTTTCTGTATATATATGTGTGTGTGAATAATATATATATATATATATATATATATATATATATATATATAGTATATATAGTATATATATATATATATATATATATATATATATATATATATATATATATATATATATATATATATATATATATATATATATATATATATTTCGTTCATTATTCTTTGACACCAGATTGGGGATGAGGTGCGCCACATATACCGGAAACAGAATAGCTATGTAAGTAGAAGAACTTTTCTTTCGATTTAGGTCATCTAAGTATTAGAACATGACCTTAATCGAAAGAAAAGCCGGGGGGGGGGGCTTTTCTTTCGATTTACTTTAAGTGCGAATCAGAAATCCCCCCTAGGGTTTCACTTCAACGCGACAGTCTCTCACTATTGTATCTCGTCAATGTAAGGGTTCATCCCCTGGGCCAGGACAACAGTCATGTCCCTTCACAAAACCCCCCTGCTATTCACTCTTATTATGCACCTTTCCTTTAGAAGATCACTAGCTTACTTAATCTACATTTTTTTATTTCTTCCAGACAGTCGATTTCCAGCACACTCACCAACCGACTATCATTCATTCTTTACATATGATCAAACCATCTTAATATACTCTCATTTATTCTCTCATTCACGTCTTTCATCACAACACACAACTCCCCAACACGATCATTTTTATTTCTCATTTTACCAATTCTTCTCAGACCTAACACGCCCCTAAATAGTCCATCTGAACAGACTGACTGTATATGCATACCTCTTATTCCACACCATAGTTTCACTACAATACATTAACATTGTTAACACAACATGCCCCTCATGCAGAACCCTAGTACACTAAAACTTAGTTCCCTTACATTCATCATCTATTTCCATTTCATCCAACATATAGCCTAAATATTTAAATTCAGATATTTGTTCCAACTGCTCACCGTAC
>JABUQX010058839.1:25000-40000 GCA_015478945.1 Trachelipus rathkii | reverse complement strand
GCACAAAACTCAAAAAATCGATAAAAGCAAATGTGCATATTGTAGGTAATGGACCCATCTATGCATATTTCAAGTTTGAAATCACTTTGCAAAAAATTTTGAAAGTTGATATGAAAATAGTCAAAAACATGGATTTTGAAAAATTGAAAATTCTGAAAGAATGACTACAGTCACAGAAAAACGCGGGAAAACAACGTTTTAGAGGGCAGAAAAAGCTACATTTTGGTGATTATATAGTCAAAATCGGCTGAAAATTCCGAATTTTATGTCCATTTTTAGGTGGGGCTGAAAACTGGGGCCAGCCCCAGCCAAAGATTGAATCCTCCCCTTAAGAATGATACAGGAAAAGACATGGGAATACAATATGAAGGCATATATCGAATTCATAGACTTGAAGAAAGCATTTGATTCTGTACCCAGAGAGAAGCTGTGGAGAGTTCCGGAGAGGATTATGAAGTTGGAGCAGAGTAGATAAAGGCAGTAAGAGTACGCTCTGTTGAATAATAGCATAAGTAAGGTCAGAACAGGATATAAAAACGAGGAATGGTTTGAGGTAAAAACTGGAGCAAGGCAGGGTAGTGTGCTGTCGCCGATACTGTTTATAGCGTATTTGGACACAGTCATAAGAGGTGTAAAAGAGAGTTTAGAAGAGATTGACGGAGACATCATGGTATATGCAGATGATTTGGCGTGTTGGAGTGGATATGGTGAGAGGTTGAAGCAAATCTTGCTTGCGGAAAAGTCGAGAAAAACAGGATTAAATATGAATGTAGAGAAAAAAAGAAATAATGGTAGTAAGCAGAGGAGAGGAGGAGTTGATAGTGGAGGTAGACGGTAGAGAGATTAAAAATGTGGATAGATATAAATATCTAGGAAGCACTTGGAAGAGAAGGGGGTGTGCAAAGGAAATTATGAGTAGGATTGAGCAGTATGGCAGGACTGTAAGAGCAGTATACCCCATCTTGAAAGATAAATATATGATCAAAGAGGTGAAGAGAGCAATATACGAGGGAGTGTTGACGCCGATACTGTTGTATGGGACGGAGACATGGAGCATGACAGGGAGAGAGGAGAGTAGAATTCAGACAGCGGAGATGAATGTGTTGAGGACAGTGATTGGAAAGAAGAGAAGAGACAGAGTGAGAAACGAGACAGTGAGGGAGAGTGTGGGTGTGAAACCCATGATGAATAAAGTGGACGCAGCCAGACTGAGATGGTGGGGACACCTGGAGAGGATGCAGGGAGAGAGAGTTGCCAGCAGGAGGTGGAGGTGAAGACCGGAGGGAGTGAGACCGAGGGGAAGACCGCGGAAGAGGTGGAGAGACACAGTAGAGGATTCATTGAGGAAACACCAGATGCCTGCAATGGATGAGCTGATGGCAGATGGGATCGTGATGGATAGAACAAGAAGAAAGCGGAGGTTGGCCCCACAGACAGGCGCGTGAGTTGACTGTGAAGAGAGTAAGATATAGATATATATATATATATATATATATATATATATATAATATATATCTTTATATATATATCATTAATATTATATAATAATAATATATAATATATATATATATATATATATATTATCATATGTCATGTCATGTACATCCACTAATATATATATATATATATATATATATATTGTAATATATATAAATAATATATATATATATATATATATATATATATATATATATATATATATATATATATATATATATATATATATATATAATAATTTTTATTTATTTATAATACTGATAATATATATAAATATATATATATATATAATAATATATATAAATTAATAATATATATATATATATATATATATATATATATATATATATATATATATATATATATATATATATATATATATATATATATATATATATATATAATAATAACTAAAAACATATATAATAATTCTGTAATAATATATAATTTAATAATTTTAATATATAAACACTGGTATGTAATAATAATAATAATATATATATATATATATAACAACCAATATCTTCTCCACCCTGCCCAACGCTATATATATATATACATATACTATAATATAATATAATATATATATATATGAATTAAAATAGTGTGTGTGTGTGTGTGTGTGTGTATTATTATTATTAATTATTATTATTATTATTATTATTATTTACCCTTCAATAAAGATCATATTGGAGGGCAAAAGCCTAAGAATTTTCGTTCCATCAACTATTCTTTGATGAGAGCTCGTATTGCTAGTCTTTCTAGTTTGAACAGTCTTACCCTTTCATATGAGAACGTTGATCATAGACTTCATCTTTATGGTCATTATTTATTGTACTCTGCTGGAAAATTTCTGAAAACTTCCCTCTCAAAATTTTCAACTTCCACTAACTTACACGGTTAAAATGTCATATCATAACATGACATTAAATTTAGAACTGAAATGATTTTTATCCAAACAGATATATTAAATAAACAGTTTGAAGATTGGGTAGGTTCCCCCCTTTTTGCGGCACAGGAATGAGCAGGAAGGTAAGACCAGAGTGGGCTCCGCCCCTTTTGCGTCACAGGAATTAGGCAAGATTTTTAAGCTTCTTGAAATATCAAAAAAGTGTATATTGATGTGTACTAAACATACATGTAACCATTCCATGTGTAAAATCAAAATCATCACGTTGGAAACACCCTCACCACCAGTGAGATGGGAAAGGAATATACCATTAGACAGGAGAGTTCAAATGAATGATCCGGCCTAATATAGCAATACATATGACAAATGTTACTTCGTCTTTCATGGGAGACAGTCACAAGCATAAGAAGAGTAACGCGGATGGCCTAGTGGATAGAGCTCCCGGTTACTGTTAACTCAGCAACGCGGAGTTCCAGTGTTCGAATCCCGCTGATGGAGAGTAAAATATCCTTTGACTTATTCATTATTAAAATGTACAGTTGACTCCATTGTTAGTTAGTTACAGTTAGTTAGTTGACTTCATTGCCGTTTCACCTGAATAGTTAGTTGACTTCATTGCCACTTCACCTGAATAGTTAGTTGACTTCATAGCCGCTTCACATGTACCGTTGAATCCATTGCAGCTTCATCGGCGAGCGACTAAAAGCTATATTCTGCTACAAGGCGTGACTTACTTTATAACGCTTGTTATATCAACGTGTTTTATTTCTTATTAAAGGCTTAAATCGATCAATAAAATCATGTAAAATTCTGTTTATTAATATTTGTACATAGGACCCAACAAAAGAGCTGTGAAGCGGCAAAGGAATCAACTGTACAACTACTGCATAATTTACACATAAATGGGTATATATATATATATATATATATATATATATATATATATATATATATATATATATATATATATATATATATATATATATATATATATATATATATATATATATATATATGTAAAGAGATATATATATATATATATATATATATATATATATATATATATATATATATATATATATATATATATATATATATATATAGGAAAGGGTATATATATATACACTCTTTAATGCGGTCCAAAAAGAAATTAATTCTCCAAAATTGCTAATAAGAGTCAGAAAATTTAATTAAATGTTAACTATTTCCGAAATAGTAATTACTTAAATCTAGTTAAATTAACTTCATTATTATTTACAATTGAAACTAAATGTACAAAATAAACATAACATTTGATAAAATTCTCAAATAGTTAATAATAATAATAATAATAATAATAATAATAATAATAATAATAATAATAATAATAATAATAATAATAATAATAATAATAATAATA
Organism: Trachelipus rathkii; assembly: GCA_015478945.1. NCBI lineage: Eukaryota > Metazoa > Arthropoda > Malacostraca > Isopoda > Trachelipodidae > Trachelipus > Trachelipus rathkii. The sequence continues at coordinate 36,194 of JABUQX010058839.1, read as the reverse complement.
ATAATAATAATAATAATAATAATAATGATAATAATAATAATAATAATAATAATAATAATAATAATAATAATAATAATAATAATAATAATAATAATAATAATAATATAATAATAATAATAATAATAATAATAATAATAATAATAATAATAATAATAATAAATAATTAATCATTATTATTATTATCACAGAAGTCAAAAGCTGCAACGAGAAAAGGGATTAAGGTTCGCGTTAAAATAGCAGCTAATTAATCAAAATGACCCAAATAAAAGTCGTTCTGGATTTAATACTTCAGAATTTGTAACTGCAAAAAATGTAACAAAAAATGTATCGAAGTAATTAATTCTGCGGTATTTAATTAATGCATCGACATTTACGAGTATTACTGCCCTTAGACGACTATATTTTCTTTTCCCTCCATTTTGCTCTATTTTACCCCGACTATACTTTGCTTTTCCCCACATTTTACTCTCTATATTACCCCAGTATAATAAATAAACTGCATATGAAAGAAATTAAAAGATAACGTTTGTCGTTATATTCTATATGATGGGACCTAATATATATAATAAATTAATATTGCACGTGTAGCATAATACCCAAACTTATAATACTTATTGCGTTTATATATATATATATATATATATATATATATATATATATATATATATATATATATATATATATATATATATATATATATATATATATATATATATATATATATATATATATATTTATCTTTTTTATATATATATATATATATATATATAATATATATATATATATATATATATATATATATATATACGTTTATATATATATATATATATATATATAAATTCTTAATCATTGTACCCTAAGTTGCTTTGAGGATTATATTACAACAGACACATTTTAAAACACTCTTTAATTATTTAAAAACATTAAAAATGATAACATTAGACGAGCTTTCGTTACAATTAACCTTTTTCAAGTCTGTCTAAATTCACAATATATATATAATATAATTTATAGGGATGTACCGATAGTATCGGTATCGGTATCGGTAGTATCGGCCATTTTTGATGGTATCGGTATCGGTATCGGTATCGGTTAAAATGGCCGATACTTAGCCGATACTTCTTACTTTTTGGGTGAAAAATTATGAGAAACTTTTAGATTCAATAATAAATCTAGTTCGATATAGATAGCTAGTACCAAGTTATGTTTTTTTTTCCTCGATTTCCTTTTAACTTAGATTTTTAGCGTTTCTCCAACTTGGTCTTTAGCGTAAAATTTACCTATTTGGACAGCTATTATTATAATTTATACAGATTTATTTTCTACTTTTTTAGTTGATCAATAGTATTTTTTTTTTTACACAACTTCGTGAGAGCGTGTGAGTGCGTGAGTGTTTTTAAGCTTTCTGGATTATTCATATTTTAGATATTTGCTGTAAATAGGGTTTTATCCTTTTAAAATTTAGGTTTAGCGTACGAATAAATTTTCCACATTTCTCCTTTGGTTTTTGTCTATTTGTTTCTGTCTGTTTTTTTTTTTTTTTTTTTTTTTTGATTGCGTGTGCGTGTGCGTGTGTGCGTGTGCGTGTGCGTGTTTGATAGCAATTTGCACAGGCGTGGTTTTTTTTTGCTTTACCAACATCAATGGCTTGTCTCTAACTCTGCATCCATGGAATATTACCTCTCTAACTCTAATACCTAATTTTATGCTCTTGTCTGAGACCCAGAAGGTAAAGATTTCATCCTTCAACTCGTTTAATATATCAACTATAACTTATTTTTATAATTTCCGTTTGAAGGGTGGAGTATGTGCCTATATAAATATAAACATTCCTATAACACGTCTCGAGAATCTCGAATCTCCTAACTTCGATGTTCTGTGGCTTAAAATCTTTCTTCCTTCTACTACAATATTCTTATGCTTCTGCTACTGCTCCTAAAATAACAAATTTTCATACCTGGTTTGTTTACCTTACTACTTCTCACGAGACTGTTATATCTTCTCATCCAAATACTGAGGTCCTCTATTTAGGGGATTTCAATGTACACAAAACTGAATTGTTGGGTTCCTCTCGTACTGATTTAGTTTGGAGGAAGCCGAATCATTCAGTATTCTCAACGATCTGGAGCAACTGATTAAATAACCTACACATTCCGGATCGTCCCAACCGATTCTTGAACACACTTGACCTATGTTTCACCACTAGTCCTTCTCTCTATAAATACACCACCTTCGCTCCTATCGGTAAATCTGACCACAACCTTATATCACTTAATTTTAATACTTTCTCTCCAACATTTCCATCCTGCCCTATGCGGTTTTCTGGCACTTTGATTGGGCCGATTGGGGCATTGCGTTGCTTCTACGCTAACTATAATTGAAGTGACTGCTTTGACTCTTAAGACGCTTCAGATTCTGCCGATATAGTGGGAACTGTAATTGTTAATGGGATGAGCAGGTTCATTCCTTCTTGGACAATCTTTTTCTCCTCAAAATCCATGGTTCGATCGTGCTTGTTCCCTGGCCATTCAGGCTAGAGACAATGCTTATCGGGTGTGGAAAAATTCTCGTTCTCTTATCACTCTTGCCAATTTTCATTCAGCTAGAAATCGTTGCAGGGATACTCTTCGACGAGCAAAGCGAACTTTCATTAAACGAAAATGCGCTGACCTCCTTGGTTCTCCTACTGACAAATCTCTCTGGCCTCTTGCCAAAAACATCTCTAACAACTTCTGTAAATCATCCTTTCCTCCTCTTATTCGCTCTGATGATTCTGTTGTTAATACTCCAACTGAAAAGGCCAATCTCTTCGGCCGCCTGTTTTCCTCTAATTCAATCCTGGACGATTCTGGTATTCCTCTTCCTCCTCCATCTCCTCTCAGGTGTCCTATGCCTTTACCTGTCATTTCATTTGATTGGGTGCATGAGCTCCTGAAATCTATGAACGTTAGGAAGGCGGGTGGCCCGGATGGCATTCCTCTGAGTTTTGAGGAAGTGTGCTTCCGTGCTGACCCACCCCTCGTTCAACTATATTCTCTATGCCTCAATACTAGCACTTTCCCTAAGTGTTGGAAGCGCGCATATGTCCAACCTATTCCGAAAAAATGATGCTGCTCTGATCCTTCTAACTATTGCCCTATAGCTCTCACTTGTATTCTTTCTAAGATCTTTGAAACCCTTCTCAACTCTCACTTCTTGGATCATCTGGAATCTCTTTCCCTTCTTTCTGATTACCAGTAGGGCTTTCGGTGCTCGAGATCTACTGGCGATATACTTTCCTATTTAACAGATTTATGGTTTTCCGCCCTTAGGAACTACGGGAAGACTTGTGTGGTGGCGCTTGACATATCCAAAGCATTTGACCAGGTATGGCACGCGTCACTGCTCTCCAAGCTCCCCTCCTTTGGGTTTCCTTCTTCTCTTTGCTTACTTATGTCTAGCTTTCTTTCAAATCGTTCAAAGTTGGCTGTTGTTGATGGGGCGACTTCTTCTTTTTCTGTCAATAGTCGTGTTCCTCAGGGTTCTGTTTTATCTCCTACTTTATTCCTGCTTTTCATCAATGATCTTCTCACCTGCACATCTAACTCTATCCACTCATATATCGATGACTTGACCCTTCATTCTTCAACTCATATCAATTCTGCTCCCTCTTTTACTTCTAGAATTGCCTCTCGTCTTAATCTTTCCGATTCTATTCTCGCTGATCTGAATAGAATTTCCGATTGGGGTCGTCTCAACCTTGTGAAATTTAATTCTTTAAAAACCCAACTTCTACAAATCTCTCTCTCTAAGACACTTAACTTTTCTATCTCTTTCGAAGGTTCTCTCGTCTCTCCTGTTGACAATATAAACATCCTTGGCCTTAACATAAACAAAAAATGTTTTGAAAACCTCAAATCACAGTGGTTGCTAGGGCGGCCTCAAAAGCTAGGAGTTCTGTTTAGACGACTGAGATTTTTTTCCTCTTCTCAGTTACTCCCCCATACAAGGGTCTCATCGCCCTTGTATGGAGTACTGCTCTCATATCTGTGGGGGGCGGGGGCTCTGGTTTCATCCGGCTTTTGGATAGGGTCGAGTCAAAGGCCAAAAGACTTATAAACTGTCCTGTACTATCTAGTTCACTTGACCCTTTATATTTGCGGCGCGATGTTGGTGCTTTATGCCTTTTCTATAGGTACTGTAGAGGCAAGTGCTCGAGGGAACTATCCACTCGCGTACCACCACCTTTACGACGCCCTCGTAGCACAAGGGGTGCTGTGTCGGCACATGAGTTTTGTGTTGATGTTAGTAACTCCAGACTGGTTCGCTGCGGTGCTTCTTTCTTTCCTGCCACCTCTGTTCTGTGGAATTCTCTTCCATCATCTGTGTTTCCTACTCAATTTAATTTCCCTCACTTTAAAGCCTGCGTCTGTGCTCATCTGCGTAATTTGCGTTAGATGGATTTTTGAGGCGTTCAACACCACTCCTTGAATAGGGTTCTGCCCGTGAGCGGCGGTGACAACTGTAAAAAAATAAATAAATAAAAGGTTCTAATAAGGAATTCCTTAAGCTATGTGAAACCCCACAAGAATGGCACCTCCGACAGTGAACCACTTCTAGAATGCATTAAAATAGCATAACCGAGGAGCTTGCTCGCTTGACAAAAAAAAAAAAAAAAAAAAAAAAAAAGCAGAAGTGGAAGCCGCCTTATCTGCAACCCCTGGCAGCAGCACTGATAGTGACGATGGTGGCTTTTCAGCAAATAAACCTACTGAAAATGAGGATTTGGATATGTTAGACTTTGATAAGTTCATGGCCGAAATTGCATTGACATCTCATTCACCTTCAAAGGAATCACACCATGGAACCTCATCGTAAAAACTGAAAAGCCAGTCATCAAGGAGCAAAGATAATTCAAATTTGCAGTCATGAAAGAGGAGATAAGGCTCTACGAAAACATGAGATGCTGCCTACAGAAGGGAATCACGCGCTCATACGGTGGCAGAGGAAAATGGGCAAGGTTTTCGTATTATCCGGGTACGCGCAGGGCAAATAATTATCAGCACCTCCTTCGTCAGTCGAGAGAGAACGTATTTATAGTGTAGGTAGAAATGTAAACACCGGAACAGGCTGTCGCCAGATACTAGTGAAAGCTTAATGTTTTGCATCACAATTTGTGAATTTTTAAATTTGAGTATTGAAGATTCATCTTAAAGTATTTTATTATGTCATGTTTAAGTAATAGCGTTTTTATTTTAACTTTTCGGCTGATTGTTGAGGTTTCTTCTTTCATTATTTATATTCTTTATAATGTATTCGTTAAAGTTTCTTGTAAATTGTAGTCATGTTAAAACATAAAAGCTAGTAGCCCAAACTTTGTTAATACTTACTTGAAAATGGAAATAGAATATTTTTAAATAAACACAAACATAAAAAGTTATTAATATTATATTTACCCAATTATTATTCCTTAAAGGTACTATTTTAATTTATAAAATAAATAACTTGGCATAACCAAATATGAAATATAAATGACTAAGTATTGTTTGTACAGGAATGCAATCTTGAGTTGCCTAGCAGTGCATAAATGTTCTATCTTATTACTGTGTATTTATTATATTAATTAAAATATCGATTAAAGTATCGATATCGGCACCTAAAAAAATAGAGTATCGGTATCGGTATCAGTATCGGCCTCTTTGGTATGTTACACATCCCTAATAATTTATATGTAATATAATCCCTCAAAGCAACTTAGAATTTACATTGATTAAGAATAAATATATATATATATATATATATATATATATATATATATATATATATATATAAATATATATATATATATATTCTCCTATATATATATATATATATATAAATAAATATATATATATATATATATATATATATATATATATCATTTCTTTTGAGTTTCTTGGTGAACGAGGTATCAAGCCTTGGGTCAAGGCGAAGTAGAGATACACTCAACTCTCTAAAAGCAGCCTTATTATGCTAAGGCTGTTGTTGTTCAGTTTATATTCTTCACGTTCATTTAGCCACCTAATGAAGTCTCTTTTCCTTTTATGGCAATCTTATATTCAAAATTGTTATGTGTGAATGAGCTTCCTTGTTGTTGTGTCATGCTATTAATTTGGTACTGGTAATAATCCACAATTCCGACTCTATTGTTAATACTGGTTATTGTCAATACCTTAATTGTTTGTATTTATATTAGTCTCCTTAACTTTTGAGTATCTTTCTTTTTGTTGGTAAATATTCCCTTCTCAATCCCTTTCCAACTTTATCCAATTCTCTCCATTCTAGGGATGCGTAAGTAACTTCCCGTTTGAATTCTTTAATTTCCAAGTTGTTTACCACGATATTTAGTGCATGCGTCTTAGTCTTGTTTATAACGAGGAACGCATGGTCATCGAATCAAACTCTAGTGAGAAAACATTAGTCATCTACATTTGTCTTTACTTCCTTTCTTTTGGACCATTCAGCCTCAAGTCATGAATACATAAGAAATGGAAGTTTCGAGTTTTTCTTACTTTAATTAATCGGTATTGATTGTTTAAGTTAAAGCCCACAGTTAATAGCCTGCACAAATAAAAACAAAACAAACAAAACAAAATGAAAAAAATATTCGTCTGAGTCACAAAAAGAATTTGCAACTATGAAAATGGAAAATCAGAAAGTTGTGAAGACTTGGCAATTACAAGCGTCCTAAAAAATTGCTAGCATTGGCGAAAGGGAACCTTTTTCTGACGGAGAAGAAATTGTCTCCAAATATTTGCATGCCATCTTGGTAATAAAGGTATTGAAAGGAAAGCAAACGAAATTGCTATATCAAGGCAGACAGTTACGAGACGTATCGAGGAACTCTCTCAGGATGTATTTCAGCAACTGGAAGACCTTGTCCATTCTTGTACTTTTCTTTTCTCTAGCTTTGGATGAATCAACGGACATATGTGATGTATGCTCAGTGCTTGTTTTATAAGAGGAATTATTAATAATTTTAATTTCTTTGAAGAACTTGTTAGTCTGGATGGAGTCATTGCATGATAAAACGAGAGGATCAAATATATTTGAATAAGTAAAATCATGCCTAGAAAATATAAGAATTAGATTCTAAACATAAACTCATCAGTGTATACCGAATTTTAAATCGTCCTGTACTAAAAATATCATTGCATTATACACAGGGCACTGTGCAGGAAAAACTTTAAATATGCAGCATGTTATGCTACCGGTTGTGAAATGTGTGAATAAAATTAGAGCAAGAGCATTAAACAGACGAGAATTCAGAGAATACTGTGAATTGTTAGATTTGGAATATGGTGAACTTGTCCTTCATTGTGAGGTGCGCTGGCTTTCTAAAGAACAGGTTCTGAGTAGATTTTGGAAATTGAAAAAATGCTGTTTATAATTTTTTAGAACAGGAAAATGAACTACCTGAGGAAAGAGCCGTATTATTTGACAATAACTGGCTGTTTCATTTGACATTTTTAGTTGACATTACTAGCCATCTCGATGATCTAAATTCGAAACTACAAAGTAATAATAAATTATTTCCTAGCTTAGTAAATAGCATCAATTCATTTAAAATGAAGTTAAAACTGTTCATCTCTCAGTTAGAAAATCAGGATTTGAGTCAATTTCCACACTTGAAAGAGCAGAGTGAATGTGCTGCTGATAATAGCAATTTGACCAAATATATTGAAAAGATCAAGTTATTGCAAGAGTCATTTGAAAGTCGTTTTCATGATTTTGCTAAAGAAGAAAACTCCATGCTCGCATTTATAAATCCATTTTCACTTAGTGAACAAAACGTAATGAAGATGCCTAGTAACATACAAATGGAACTGATTGATTTAAAAACAAATTCATTATTAAAAATGAAATTTGATGAGCTTTTCTCAGACCAAAATGCTTCTGACATGATTAATTTCTGGAGTTCATTACCCTGTGAACATTTCCCAGAACTAAGAAAATTTGCAAAAAGTTACATATGTCGTTTCGAAACGACATACAGATGTGAACAAACATTTTCATCCATGAAATTGATTAAAAGCAAAACGAGGTCGCGAATAACTGATTCAAATTTGAAGAATTCTCTGCTGCTCTCAGTAACAAATTTAACACCAAACATTGAAAGACTAGCGAAATCCAAACAGGCTCAAAAGTCTCATTAATGGTAAGTAATGTTTATGTGCTTTATTAGATATTGTTTTACATACAATAATTAAATCGTTTAAAAATGTTAATTATGTCTATTAACATATTTTTAAAAGTTTGAGATATGGTACTTGAGGTGTTTGGGGTTGAGAATAGCATGTGTATATTTTGATATTCCCTAATGAAGTTTTTAAACAACCTTGGACTAGCACTGCTGTGGAGCTTTTGAATAGTTTGTGGGAAGGGAGGTTAAACATCCATATTTACTAGGGTCTTTGTCTCATCACTGTTCGAATTGGGTTGCTTCAACTGTTTTGAACGATTGTGGATGTATACTCATCCATCCATTGCGTTGTTTAACTTTAAGCATTCCGCCGTTAAAGGTTTGTGGAAGTGATTTCTTTCGCCAAATGTTTTGAACCTTATCCATTCCATGGTTTGATCAATTCCTTCACTTCCCCAACTTTCTGAGAAGCTCGTGTGTATTTCTTTTAAATGGATTTAAAATAGAACTGTAATATACCTTAACCATACAGTTTCCTTCATTATAAATCACTTATTAAACCATAATACCTCTACCTCATCTTGAATTGATGGTTTCATTATTTTTTACCTCTACATATAATTGTCATTTGATCTTCTATAAATAGTCTCTTTCATTTTATCCTTCGCGCATTATATGCATTCCCTTGTTTTTCTTTTGCAGCTAAGGTCAACTTTCTTCTCACTAAAGAAGCATGTGTTAATTCGTCTTTATTTGTTCTTACTTCATCGTTTACCTAAATTTTTGGGCTTTTTCGTTGTTATTTCTCCAAAATTGGTAGCATTGTTAGCATTCAAATGCTTTCAAGTAAATTTCATTTGTTGAAGCAAAACTTCAAGATGGCATCTTGTCTCCTTCTTTCGTTCTGATTAGTTTACTCATTGTTAATAGCTCTCATTATCTTTTTTCTGTTGCTGCTTTCGCTGTAACCAAAGATACTGTTTAGGTCAGGCACAACAAACAGTTTAAACAGCACTCTAAGTTTTTCATATTTTCTCTTTTTCTTTACCCAAAAATCTCTTTTATCTTGGTGAATACTGTAACTATTTCTTGAATAGTTTTCAGCCTCAATTCCAGTATTTATCTTTCTATTGCTAGAACAATAATAAGTTGTTGAAAATCATATGATTTCTTAATTCATATCTGTCCTTATTTTAATATCAGCTTAAGTTAACATCAAAATCCAGATTCTATAACTAACTCACTAACACTCTGATTATTTGCTCTCTAAAAATGCCAAGGCGCTTTGTTCAACCTCAACTTCAATTCTTCCTCCTCGCCATCTGCCTTAATCTACAGCGATCATCTTTACATCTCCTCATATCTTTAACACATTAAGTGCTCATTTGAGAACGATTCTCCCTTTCGTTTGTATTTGTTTTTTGTTTTGTTTTTTTCGTTTTTTTACTATTTTAATTAAAGAGCTTGTCTTGATTCTAGTTTCCTTTTCGTCAATTCAAACTTAGTTCAACTTCATTTTTATCATTTGTCACTAATTCCATCTACATTTCGATTTATGTCCTTATTTGTTTTAATTTTCCTTTTCTTTTTTTTATATTTTTGTAAATGTTAAGCTAAATTCACCACTAAGATGTAGTTCTACTCCATTATATTTAAATTTGTTTTAAATTTTTCTAATCTTCCTCAGAAATTCTCGTATTCTTTCAAATGCCTTTAAGAGAGAATTCATAAGCCTTGAAGAAGAAACACCAATACATCTAACGCTTTTCCTCGCTTAGCAGGTCACTCTTTCTGTTCCCTTTTATTAAAAAGGTATAGTATCAACGACCCTGTTGTTTCTCAGATGTGGTGAAGCCTACATAAGGCAAGCAAAAGAGCTCATCACGTGAAGGGTTCCAGTAGCCTGAACTATTATAGTAACACAATGTGTCAACGTTTCTGGTAGGAAAGCAAGGCCCGTCCACCATAAAATTAGTCCTGTAGAAAAGGACGGGTACAGATCTCCGATCACGGGCAATTAATTTATTTATTCGCACTCCGACATGGACCAATTCTTCCTCCAAATATGGTGACAAAAGGTTGCTCGCTCGCACTCAAACACTGAGAAACTTCCATTACCTAGCGTTAACGCCAGCAACTCGGAGGAATATATATATATATATATATATATATATATATATATACTCTTTGCTATATAATAATATATATATATATATATATATATATATATATATATATATATATATATATATATATATATATATATATATACAGTGTGTGTTTGTGTGTGCGTATATGTAATTTCTAAATATATTTTAAAGAATACTTTTTAAAAAAATTGTGAAAAAGGCTCATATAAATTACTAAAATATTATTACAGTATTATTACAATTTACCTAGAGATATATATATATATATATATATATATATATATATATATATATATATATATATATATATATATACATATATATATGTATATATATATATATATATATATATATATATATATATATATATATATAACATAATATATATATATATATATATATATATATATATATATATATATATATATATATATATATATAACCTGTTTTACTTAATATTTTATTTTTCCCTTTGCTCGTCGTTAGTGAGAAAGTACATATATATATATATATATATATATATATATATATATATATATATATATATATATAAATATATATATATATATATATATATATATATATATATATATATATATATATATATATATATATATATATATATATATATATTTATTATATATATATATCTATTGTGCTATATGAATGGGTTATTTTTTACCTTTTTCTTGCTAGATCGTTAGTAAACAGCATATATATTAATATTTAATTTTAAATGAATGCATGGAACAAACATTTGCCTAGGTAGGCTCCGTCCCTCTACACCCAGACCCCATGAGTGCTGAAAAAATAATAAAATATAGCCTCAGTACCATAAGTACCATATATATGCCTATAAAAATATATATAAAACGAGAAACAT
>JABUQX010058839.1:10000-15000 GCA_015478945.1 Trachelipus rathkii | reverse complement strand
CAAGTAGAATTTTGGAAAATTTTGAAAGAACCCGTAATTTTTATAATTCTGAAAAATAGTTGCTAAAAATCAGAATTCATTAATAAAAGTAAGTGCAATTAGCATTAAAATATGTTTGCTATACGAATATATGTTGAAGACATTTTCTTTTTTCACAATCAATAATATCCCAATCCTTAGTACAAACAACGTAATTTAAAAAGAACCTATTGCATAAAGAATGCCTACAATACCCAAATGCTGTCTTCAACTCCCAATAAAATCAAGCAAGCAATTTTAATATTTTTTTTTATTTTTGACTTAATCGCACTACTCAGGGCAAGTAATAGAAAAATATTATATATATATATATATATATATATATATATATATATATATATATATATATATATATATATATATATATATATATATATATATATATATATATATATATATATATATATATATATTATATATATATATATATATATTTGTATTTTACCCCAAAATCATTCATAAACCTATTCCATCCATTTTTAAAAGTTACAAGTGAAATATTAGCAATTACATTCTAAGGGAAACCATTTTAAATATTACCTACTCGATTGGTAAAAAGGCAATTTCTCTGATCCTGACAAAAAGCTCTTTTATTTTATCGGTATCTCTAGTTTTCCAATTATAATTTAGTATAAAAAAAAACTACTACTCTCAATATAATTGAGATGTAAAAAAATAACTTGAATCATATCTCCTAGAAAACAAAAATAAAAAAAATCTTTTCATTTAGAAAACATTAGTTATTCAACCTCTTCCCCTAACTCTCATTTGCAAAACCTCAAATCATTTTCGGTCTTCGTTGTACTGATAAAAACATCTCAATTTCCTTTCTTAGGTAAAGAATCCAAACTTATGTACAGTATATTGCCTAATATAACTATTAGAGAGATTGTTCTTTAACTCATTATAAGAATCATTACCAATTTTAGTCTTCAAGCCTTTTATATATATATATATATATATATATATATATATATATATATATATATATATATATATATATATATATATATATATATATATATATATATATATAACTAACTATATATATATATTTATATATATATATATATATATATATATATATATATATATATATATATATATAGTAGTCTTCTTGGACTATTCACGCTTAACAAAGCCCAATTAAATGTCCTATGTTCATTTCTTCTATAGTGATTGCAGTTATTACGCCATGTTCAATACTTCTCTTCGAACAAATGTTAAAAATATCATGAAGATATTCAATCTATCCATAATGTTTCAAGGTATTTCATTCTTTTCTAGATTTCATTTATCTATTATTTACCAGTTAAAGATATAAGTTGTCCGATGTAAAAATAAAAAGAAAAATATTAAAGCAAATAACTAACGAATTAGCGTTCAATGCTCTCATTCGTGTATCCCAGACACAACTTTTTATCTTCAAAACTCTTAAATGCGTAAAGTTGTTTATTTCTTTTTTCGCTTGCAATTTTATTTTATGTATTCAGGGAAATAATGAAAATTTCAGGGGAATTTGAAAGTGTTTTTTTCTATTTAAAAAAAAACAAAAAAAAAAACAAATAAAATACAAAAAAAAATTAATTTTAAGTTTGGTTGAAGTTTTTTGTCATTTTGGTTTGCAACGCAACTCGATGTCTTTAGGTCAGGTTATGTATTTATTGCATATGCTATGTTAGAGCCTTTGATGCTAGATGGATGGCGTTGGAGCAACTGATAAATGATTTGAAATTTAAATCATGTTGCTTTTCGATGACTCAAAATCTCACTTTCCTCCATCTTTCCACTAGAAATAAAAACTTTATTTCGAGTTTGGGAATTTATATCGAATTTTTTATTAACAAAAAATTTCCTGCTAAACAGAACAGGTTTATATGCATATTCTTTGTTCTATATTTTTTAAACATTTTGGTTCAAATTTATGAATACATTAAGTAAAATTAGCTTCTTTTGATACATTTGTGATACATTTGAAACATTTATAAAAATGTTTCAAATTCTGTTTTGATTCTGGTGACGCTCCAGAATCTACAGAAAAAGTAGGAGCCGTGATAATTGATGGGATGAACAGTTTCATTCCTTCTTCAACTATGACTTTTTCTCTGCATAATCCGTGGTTCGATGGTACCTGTTCTCGTGCTCTTCATGACAGAGACAGCGCTTATCGGGTAGGCAAAAACTCGTTCTCTTATCACTCTGGCTAATTTTCATTCAGCTCGGAATCGTTGTAGGAAAATTATTAGACAAGCTAAGTGTGTTTTCACTAAACGAAAGTGCGCTGACCTTCTTGGCTCTCCTATTAAGAAAAATATCTGCTCTCTTGGAATAAAACATCTCTAACAACTTCTGTAAATCTGTCATTCCTCATCTTATTCGCCCTGATAGATCTGTTGCTAACACTACTGAAAAGACTAACCTCTTCGCCCTCATTTTTACATCTAATTCCACCCTAGACAATTTTGGCATCCCTCCTTCTACTCCTTCCATCAGGTGTCCCATGTCTCTTCGTGTGATTTCACATGATCGAGTGCATGAGATTCTGAGATCTATGAACGTCAGGAAGGCTAGTAGCCGGACGTCATCCCTCCTCGTGTTTTGAGAGTGTGCTGCTGAGCTGGCTCCTGTTCTCGTTTAACTCTACTCTCCATGCCTTAAAACTAATATTTTTCCTCATTGCTGGAAGTGAGCATATGTTCAGTCGATTCCCAAAAATGGTAGCCGCTCTGAGCCTTCTAACTATCGTCCTATAGCTCTCATTTGTATTCTGCCTAAAATCTTTGAAACTCTCCTTAACTCTCATTTATTAGATCACCTGGAATCTCATTCCCTTCTTTCTGATCACAAGTATGGCTCTCGACGCTCGAGGTCAACTGGTGAGATACTTTCCCATCTCACTGATTCATGGTTTTCAGCCTTTAGGAACTATGTATGGGGAGTTTTGTGTGGTGGCGCTTGACATATCCAAAGCTTTTGACCGGGTATGGTATACATCACCATTCTCTAATCTCCCTTCCTTTGGGTTCCCTCCTTCTCTTGTCTAGTTTACTCTCAGATCTTTCCATATCGGCACTTGTTGATGGAGCGACCTCCTCTTCTTTCCTGTTAATTGTGGTGTTAATCAGAGTTCTCTTCTATCTCTAACTTTATTCTTACTTTTTATTAACGATCTCCTCAGCTGTACATCTAACTCTCTTCATTTTTACACCGATGACTCAACTCTCCATTCTTCCACTCATTTCAAATCTGCTCTCTTTTGCATCTAGAGTTGCTTCTCGACTTCATCTTTCCGATTCTATTCTTGCCGATCTGGATGGGATTTCTCGGTAGGGTCGCTCCAACCTTGTGTAATTTAACTCCTTAAAAAAATCTCTCTCTCTCTCTCTCTCTCTCTCTCTCTCTCTCTCTCTCTCTCTCTCTCTCTCTCTCTCTCTCTCTCTCTCTCTCTCTCTCTCTCTCTCTCTCTCTCTCTCTCTCTCTCTCTCTCTCTCTCTCTCTCTCTCTCTCTCTCTCTCTCTCTCTCTCTCTCTCTCTCTCTCTCTCTCTCTCTCTCTCTCTCTCTCTCTCTCTCTCTCTCTCTCTCTCTCTCTCTCTCTCTCTCTCTCTCTCTCTCTCTCTCTCTCTCTCTCTCTCTCTCTCTCTCTCTCTCTCTCTCTCTCTCTCTCTCTCTCTCTCTCTCTCTCTCTCTCTCTCTCTCTCTCTCTCTCTCTCTCTCTCTCTCTCTCTCTCTCTCTCTCTCTCTCTCTCTCTCTCTCTCTCTCTCTCTCTCTCTCTCTCTCTCTCTCACACAGACACACACATATATATACATATATATATATATATATATACTCTTTCTCTATATATATATATATATATAGATCACTGACTTCTATATATATATATATATATATATATATATATATATATATATATATATATATATTTGGGAGGGGGGGGCTCTGGTTCCATCCTTCTTTTGGACTGGGTTGAGCCTAAGATTAAAAGAATAACAAACTGTCCCTTACTTTCTAACTCCCTAGACCCTCTATCTGTATCTTACTATAGGTACTACAACGTCAGGTGCTCGAAGGAGTTTACCACTCGAATACCACTACCACCACTGCGATGCTCTCGTAGTACAACGAGTGCTTTGCTTGCGCACGAATTTTGTATGAGAGTTGAAAATTCTAGACTTCTTCGTTGCGGTGCGTCCTTCTTTACAGCTAGCCCTCTCTTGTGGAACTCCCTACCGTCATATGTTTTTAATTTTGCATATAATCTTCTTCTATTTAAAACCTCCGTCTGAGCTCATCTGAGAGATTTGCGTCAAGTTTGGGAGAGCCTTTCACTTTCATTTTGTTGTTTTTCATTTTATTATCATGCCCCCTCCTTGAAAAGGGGCTCAGACCGTGAGTGGTGGTAACCTGTAAGTTAAAAAAAAAAAAAAAAAAAAAAAAAAAAAAAAAAAAAGTGCGTTTATCAACTTTTTTTAGAATGGAGTTTTGACCATTATTTCATGTATATTTTACATACAACTGCTTTGTTACCTCTACCTAGTTGCACAACTAATCTTTGTATTTCCTAAGAATCTGATGCGAAAAATTAATTTGTACCCCTTTCCACTTATATTTATACCCATATCTTATCTTCCCAATATAGTGGCCTGAATATATACCAAAATAATGTAGCAAATAATATTGGCAAAATTGTCTCCCTGTTAAATTTTTCTTTTAATTTGTACTATTCTTGCCTTACAATTTTTATATGCCCCAGTGTCCAAGATTTAAAGCCATATGTGATTGCAGTTAATACTCCCTGCTCATTACTTCTTTCATAAACAAATGTTCAAAATACCAAGAAGACTAATTAATTCAATCTATCCAATTTATATTAAAATATCCCTAAAAATATTAATTTAAATATTAATGTGGTATCTCCTTTACATATTTATTTTAAGGTATCTATATATGATTTCGCAA
>JABUQX010058838.1:50000-54063 GCA_015478945.1 Trachelipus rathkii | reverse complement strand
AGTTATAGAAAGAGTATATATATATATATATATATATATATATATATATATATATATATATATATATATATATATATATATATATATATATATATATATATATATATATACTACTGTCAAAAATAAGCGCACCACTAGGTTAAGGTCATTCGTGCATGAACGGGAAGGCCCCTAACCCCATGAAACCCTTGCTAGCGCACACCAACACAGACGGTACCATCAGTGTAACTGATGTAAATCAATTCTCGCGGTGAATGCTGCAGTATTAGCTGCTACTGTGAAGATAGAATTTAGGGAAAACATAAACCACGTAACTAGTCCTGGAAGTGGGGGTAGGTTATGTCGGTGGTATAATCGAACGAGGGATCATTCACGTACGAACGCGACTCCGATAAAACATGAAGAGATAGTGCGGCAACTCCTCAAGAGATCAGCGCAATGCAGAGATACCAACACTCCATCACGCCACAAAGGACACACGGCTACCGGGCACTCCTGGTCGACGATTCGGGTGTTGCGCACACAACGATTGCACGGTGGTCCAACGGTACCAGTAAACCCTGACACATGATCGCCGGCGAAGACAAGGTAGGCCCAGGGCCACGTCACCAGTAGAAGACCGATTTATACGTCTGCGTGCATTACGAGAGCGCCACACAACGGCACGACATCTTCAGATACAGCTGGCGAAAGTACACGACCAGGGTGAGTGACAATACAGTACGTCTACTCCTTGCGGAATATAATTACCAACCCCTGAGGCCTGCCATAGGTCCACCGCACACCACGCACATCGAAGGGTGCGACTGGCATCTGCCCGAGAACACATCCATTGAACCTATCGACGATTGGGCAAAGGTGCTCTTTATGGACGAGTTGTCTCTCTACGCCTCGGACAGGCGTGCTAGAGTATACCGACGACCGACGGAGTGGTTAGCGTAATGCAATATGCTGCAGGTGCCGCCGTTTGGATGTGAGTCGATGGAGGCACTCTTACAGCCGTAAGGTATATCACAGACATCCTCGAACCATATATGTCATTTACCCCTACATCGGTGACTCTTTCATCCTAATGCATGACAATGTGCAAGACACAAGGCCCAATGGGGGCGTGAACGACTACCATAAGATTTGTTCATATTACGGTGTTGGAGTGTCCACTCATATAGTCCGACTCCCAACCCAATCGAACATTTTACTTGTGGAGTTATCCCTGAAAAACGTCGGATCCGGGACACGGACCCTCCCAGACCTGCGACAGGCACTGCATGACGTATGGGATCACATCACTGTCCAGGACATTCGCCGACTCATCGAGAGCCTGCCAGGCGGTGTCAGGCAGTCATCCGTGCCAGAGGGGGTCATGCAACACGGTATTGAGACAGACCTAACACCCCCTGCGGCCGTCGCCGTACGTACCAACTTGCAGCGCCGAACCTCCGAACACTACTGCGGGAGACCCTTTGGCTGCACCTTGGCCTCAAACTCTATCAACCTACGGTTCTGGGGAGAAATCCACCATGTTATTGTCATTGTCCAATAAAGTGTCTTCGCGTTCTTGAACCTTTTCTACCCTTCCTTCGCCACGTATATTTGTGGTGCGCTAATTTTGACGTGTAGTGTATATATATATATATGCTATATATAGCAGCAGCAGCGTTGTTATACTCAGCAGCATATATATATATATATATATATATATATATATATATAAGACTATATATATATATATATATATATATATATATATTAAGAACCTTTGGTTGATCTTTCTCTTTGTGCTCTATTCTCTCTAAAAAACTAATGGATGGCGTCCTTGTTTGCCCTGAGAAGCTTTACTATTAGCAATCATAATACTACGCGAGTATTTGACCCTACTTCCCATTCCATTTTCTTGTTTCTTATGTATTTTTTTGCGCTGGATCCAAATATTCTATTGATTTTTCTCTTTAATGTCCAGTTTTGTTTCTGTTTACATAAAAACATTAAATAAATTACCTAAAAAATATGAACTTTTCCCTTGAACAGCGGCAAAACGGTTGAGTAAACAAACAGATGATCTAAATAGGAAATATGTACTTCGCCGAATTATACAAGCTCTGAAAATTTCGTATCAATTGGATAATTTAGGAAAAAAAATAGCACAATTTAAGAAAAAAAAAGATAAAAACATTTCATAAATGAAAAATTGTGATATCTTTGTTCTTATTTATGCTATCAATATAATATATTCAGAAAATGTATATAATTAAGCGATGTGCACATTGCTTATACAGATTCTGTTTGTATACTCACCCGTTTTGTTGATGTTCACGAAAAAGGCATTTTTTTTTGGCCAATAATTTTTAGATTCAGCGCAACAAAATACATCATAATCAAGAATTGGATTATGTGCAACAAAATTTGTTCCCAGTGTTATTCGGTATTACAATAAAAATTATTCATTATTACACTAGCAAAAAACTCTTCAACCTACTTGTATCTATTTGAAATTTATTAAACACAAAGAAGGTTTAAATTTTAAATATAAAATTAACACCTTAGTTCTTCTTCTGAGAAACTATGGCGACCCATTTCGTAAGTCTTGTCGACGTATATGGGTTAAGAATCCGCCCTATTGTGCGTCAAGACTAGCCAATCATATATAGTATAAGGCATATATTATTACATACAGTTAT
Organism: Trachelipus rathkii; assembly: GCA_015478945.1. NCBI lineage: Eukaryota > Metazoa > Arthropoda > Malacostraca > Isopoda > Trachelipodidae > Trachelipus > Trachelipus rathkii. Next base: position 51,385 of record JABUQX010058838.1, on the reverse strand, counting down.
AGTTATGCTATAGTATATTATATATATATATATAGCATATATATATATATTATATATATATATATATATATATATATTATTATATATACATATATTATTGATATATATATACATATATATGCTATATTTCATATATATATATATATATATATATATATATATATATTATATTATATATTAAGGCTGGCTGGTTATTGGCTGGTTGGTTAGCTATTAGCAGCAGCAAAGATAGCATATATATATATATATACATTAATATATGTTATATATATATGTATATATATATATATATATATATATATATATATATATATATATTATGCTATATATATATATATATATATATATATATATATATATTATATAATATATAATATCAATAATACATATATAATATGGCTACAGTATGGTTATGCTGCTGGCTGGCTGGCAGCATATGCTGGGCGGGCTGGCTGGCTATTGGGCTGGCTACTGGCAGCTGGTGCTGGCGCTGGCTGGGCTGGCTGGAGCAGCTGGCTGCTGGCTGGCTGGGGCTGGCTACATACTGGCTGGGCTGGCTGGCTGGCTGGCTGACACTACATGCTGGCTGGCTGGCTACTGGCTGGCTTGCTAAGGCGCTGCGCCAAAGGTAGCAGTGCATGGCTATATATATATATGTTATTAGTTATACATATATATATATATATATATATATATATATATTTATATATATATATATATTAAGTTATATATATATTATATATATATATTATTATATACATGTTGGTTATTACTATAAACATGCATATTGGTTATATTACTATGAGCATATTGAGTTGAGCGAAGAAAGATAGAAGAAAGAGCATAAGGCTGGTATATATTATAGATATGTTATATATATATATATATAAGTATATAAGTATTTATATATATTATAGCTATATATGTATATATATATATATATATAGTGTTATATATATGGCATATATATATTATATATTATTACATATATTATATATATATACATTAAGTAAAGGTTATGAGAAAGAGCATATATAAAGTTGTTATATATATATATATTATATTATATATATATATTGGTTATATGTTATATTATATATATATATATAGTTAAGTTATGCAGCAAATAAGAGCAAGATATATATATATATATATATATGATTATTATAGATGCCATTGGCTATACATATATATATATGAGTTATATATATAGCAGTATATATATATATATATATATATATATATATATATATATATATATATATATATATATATATATATATATATATGAACCAGCAGTCTTAAAAATAAAATTATATCGGAGAAAAAAAATTACATATATATAAAACACTTTATTCTTTATTATTTTACCAATTCTAGCACTG
>JABUQX010058838.1:35000-37500 GCA_015478945.1 Trachelipus rathkii | reverse complement strand
TGTATATTTAGAGTTACTCGGGAGAGGAAAAAATCATCGAAATATGAATAGAACTCCCAGCTTCTGTGGTTTTCTTAGCAACCATTGCCATATGAGGTTTCCAGGACATTTTTTTATTTATATTAGCACCAAGGATGTTCATGATGTCAACAAAAGAGACGGGAAAACTTTCAAAAGAGATAGAATAGTTAGAAAGTGTTTTTGAGAAGGAGATTTGTAAGCGTTCAGCTTTTAAAGAGCTAAATTTCACAACGTTGAGACGATCCCACTAGGAAATTTTATCCAGATCAGCAAAAATAGAATCGGAAAGATTAAATTGAGAAACGACCTTAGATGCAAAAGAGGGAGCAGATTTGATATGAATAGAAGAATAGAACTCGATTCATGGACATATGAATGAATAGAGTTAGATGAACAGCTCAGAAAATCATTAATGAAAAGTAAGAAAAAAGTTGGAGATAAAACAAAACTCTGAGGAACATCACTATTGACAGGAAAGGGAGAAGAAGTCGCCCAATCAACACCGTAAATATGGAGTGATTTGAAAGAAAACTAGAGATAAGTATGTAAATAAAAGAAGTAAACCCAAAGGAACGAAGCTTGGAAAGTAGCGACTCATGCCATACCAGGTCAAATGCTTTTGGATATGTCAAGCGCCACCACAGAAGACTCCCCAAAGTCTCTTACTGCAGAAAACCATAAATCTGTGAGATAGGAAAGCATAGCAACAGTTCTGATGTTGGGAAAGGAGGAAATAGGATTTCAGATGGTTCAAGAAATGAGAGTTGAGTTGGGTTTAAAAATTTTTAGACAGAATATAAGTAAAAGCTCTGAGGTGATAGTTAGAGGGTTATGATAGGTTGGACATACGAGCGCTTTCAACACTGAGGTAAAGTGTTATCATTGAGGCAGAGAGAGTATAGTTGAACGAGAGATGACGCCAGATCGGGAGCACACTCCCTCAAAACTATGGGAAGAATGCTATCCCAACCTTTTACCTTCCTAACGTTCATAGATTTCAGGAGCCCATACACGTGATCAAATGTAATAACATTTAAAGATATGAGACACCTAAGAGAAAAGAGAGTAGGAGGAGGATTGACAGAGTCGTTCAGATTTGAATTAAAGGAAAACAGGAGGCAAAAGAGATTATTCTTTCAAGTTGAATTATTAGCAACAGAACCATTAGAGCTAATAAGTAGAAAAAGGGCAGATTTACAGAAGTCGTTGAAGATATTTTTGGCAAGAAGCCAGAAAGATTTTTCTGCAGGAGAACTAAGGATATCAGCGCACTTTCGTTTAGTGAAATTCTGCATTGCTTGTCGAATAGTATCCCTGCAACGATTCCGAGTTGAGTAAAAAAATTACGAGGGTAATAGGAGAACGAGAATTTTTCCACTCCCAATACACACTGTCTCTAGTCTGAATGAGGCTAGAACAAGCACGATTGAACTAAGGATTTTGAGAAGAGAAAGATTTAAGCGAAGCAGGAATGAACTTGCTTACTCCATCAGTGATTGTCGCCCCCATCTTATCAGCAAAAGTAAGAGTCAAAGTAATCACTCCAGGAATAGTTAGTGTAGAAGCGACGAAAGCCCCCCTCCCAATCAGATCAATTAAAGTGCCAATTAAAGATGGAGCTGTTGGAGAGAAAGCTGAAAATTAAGAGATTAAGATTATGGTAAGAGTTACCAATGAGAGCGAAGAAAACGTGTTTATGTGGTGGAGTGACGGTTGGGACGATTCGGTATACATGAAAGTTCCCTAATCAGTTCCTTCAGAATGTTGAAAATGTTGAATGTTTCGATCTCCTCTTCTCCTGTATCAGTATGAGAGGACACCAACCTTTCAGTGTTATGTACATCGAAATTTCCAAAATAAAGGACCTCAATATTTGAATGAAAAGATGTAATAGTCTCATGAGAAATAGTGAGATACTTTGAAAGGACAGAAAACTCTGTTTCATTGAGAGAACAATAGCAGAAGTACAAGATTATTGTAGTAGTAGAAATTCCGATTTTAAGCCATAGGGCATCAAAGTTAGAAGATTCGAGATTTTCGAGACGTGTCAAGGAAGTGTTGATGTTCATGTAGGCACAAACTCCACAATTAAAATGTAGAATAAGCTAGAGTTGGGTATATTAAAAGAGCTAGAGAATGAATCCTTAACATATATTAAGATAGAAACAAAAAGTTAGTTAGAATGAGAGGTTTAGAAAGGTAATATGCAACGGACTCAAAAATAGTTCGCAAGCCATGGACATTGGTAGAGTCTATGAAAAGCCAATGCCTGCACAAACCTATCATTGCAACTAAATCTTACGTGATTTAAAAGATATAAAAATAAAAAAGTAATCTAAGAACTGAACCTGTCCAAAAAAAAAAAAAAAAAAAATAATATTAGCCCAAAATAAAATAGTACAAGGTCATTCCTTCAATAAAAGTTTAAATGGAAGTTAAAGATGAAATATATACTAAGATCCTAACATTTAATTAAAAC
>JABUQX010058838.1:17500-30000 GCA_015478945.1 Trachelipus rathkii | reverse complement strand
ATAGTTATAGTTATATAGTGTAGTATATATATTATATTATATATATATATATATATATTATATATTATATATATATATATATATACCCAATTATAACCTTTTACAACCTCTCCCAGGAAGGGTCAAGACACTGCCATACAAGGCTAAGTGGCCATGCCTTCCACCCCTCTCTCCTCTCTCTATCCCCTCCAGGACTTCTCCTTCAGCTCTTATCAATCAAATAGTATTCCATGTCTTCTTAATGAGTCTCCACTGAGCTCTCTCTTTTTTCTAGGTCTTTTCTCTTGCCTGGTCTCAAGTTCCTTCCATTCCACTCCCATCTCCCCCTCTTTGCCACTCTCCCTCTTACTCTGCATCCTCTCCAGGTATCCCCACCACCTCAATCTGGCTGCATTCATTCCATGCAATACAATCTCTCACCTAAACCACACCTTCCCTTATTTTTCTTCAAGTTTCGTTTTATCTCTCTTCGTCTTTCCATTATCACCCCTAAACGCACATTACCTCCGCCGATCGTGGCCTTACTTATCCCTCTCTGCATCAAAACGTGCCCCCGCCCTATATAGAATCGGTGTTAGCAACTCTTCGAATACGTCACCCTTTCACCTCCATACCTACTTCGTCTGTCATCTTCAGCAAGTGGATACTGCCTTTATATTAAAGTTTCTCTAGCTCGTAGAGAGCTAGTTCCTACTTGTTATTTCCCTGTATATTTTCTCCTTCTTCCAAATAATACCTGCACCTAGTATTTATGACATTTCTCCACCATCTTTATCCCAATCCTTTCCACATCTCCACCTCTCAGTTTCCTCTCTCCTTTCTCTCTCTCTTTTTCTCTATTGACCACCATGATCTCCGTCTTTTTTGTGTTCCCCTGTCTGGGCTCTGCTACCATTCTCAGCATTCTCTATGTTTTTACATAAGTGGTCCAACACAATGATCATTCTTTGCAGTTTTTATGAGGTTCCCACACCCCCTTTTTTTCCTTATATTGAAACTATGATTGACTTTCCTAACCCCTTCGGTACTTCTCTCTCTCGTTCCAACACCTATTGAACAATTTCAGAATTACTTTTCTATTTCTTTCTCTCTCCATCTTCATTAGTTCTATATCCCATTCTCGGTACCTTACCGTTTTCTATCACTCCAGCCACCTCCTCCTCCTCCTCTCCTGACTCCACCAATCCTTCAACTATCTCTTCTCTCACTCTTTCACCTGTTCATTCACATTTAACAGTTCTCTGAAGTATTTCGTCCATCTGCTGTTTACGTCTGTTGATCTCACCAAAACTTCTCCTTGCTTATCCTAATATTGTACACTCCTTCTTTGATTCTATACTTTTGCCAGTCTGAAAATCTTCTCTTGCCCCACATCTTCCATCATCATTTCTTTCCTCCTCTCTCTTTGTTGTCTCTTCTTTTCACTCTCTCTACTTTATTTCTTGCTTTTACATACTGAGCCCGTGTCTGTGTAGTTCTTTTTTTCAAACCACCTTCTCATTAATATTGCTTTCCTTTTCATGCCTCTTTACTTTTCAGTCCACCACCTCTTGTGTCTCTTTCCCTCTCTTCCTAAACTTATCTTTTACCAGGGCTCCCATACCCTTTTCTTACCTCCGTTTCTTTATCTCCCCACCTCTCCTGTACCTTTTCTAATACTATTCTAATTCCTTGCTTACTTTTGCAATATATTCCCTTTCCCTGCCACACTCCTTCAGTGACTCCACCTAATCACATTTCTTTTCTTTATTCTGCAAATCCTTTCTGTCTTCATCACCAGGACCGTCACCACCCAATCTATAATCCTGAATCCATTGTTAATCCAGGAATCGATTTCGCAGTACCAAACCTAGAAGAACTATCAGATCTATATAGTGCAAAACAGACTTTGATCTAATTCTTTTGTGATATTGTTCCATCTTCTTGTGAAAGTATGTGAAACCCTCTGTTGGAAAGAGTTACTCATGATCTTCATCCCATACTTAAAACAGAAACTACTAAACATCTCTTCCTTGAAATTCTACCACAATGCAGATGACCTACTAACTACGATTTATGGTTTTCAACAAATTTAAATTCTGTTATTCGTTCTCACAGACAATATATATATATATATATATATATATTATATAGAGTATATATATATATAGAGTATATATATGTATATACATATATATGAAAGAAAGAAGGTATACATATATAAGGTTATTATTATATATATATATATATATATATATATACATATATATATATTTGGCAGTATACATATATATATATATATGTATATATATATATATATATATATATATATATATATATATATATATATATATATATATATATATATATATATATATATATATATATATATATATATATATATATATATGTATATAGTTATTATTTTTTTTTATTCATAAACATTTCAAAAAGAGAATATCTTTTAATCTTTAAAATTAAATGTGTATTGCACATGTTTAGTATTTATTATGGAAGAAAATAATTTACTTACTTTAATTTTTTTTATACATACATACATACATACATACATACATACATACATACATACATACATACATACATACATACATATTAACTATCCAAAATGAACTGCTAAATGAAACAAGAATATATTGATAGATGTTTCATTCACTGTTATTTAAAATCGGTTGACGTTACGAAATTCAGTGTTGAATAATAATAAAAAAATTAAAGTTAGAAATATTTAATCTTTAAACAGTTTTCTTGAATGTTGGTAAATTAACACTAGATTTAAGAAGTATTTCATTTTAAAACGTTTCTTTTCTTTTCTTTTTCTTTTTTTAAACAGGCAAGAGAAATGTAAAAAAATCTTCGTATTTCCTTCTGGAAGTTTCAGTCTTCCTTTGAAATCTGCACGAAGAGCTAAGAAGTAAGAATACAATAATTAAATACAATTCTTTCAAACGAGTGTTAATGTGCACAGCATTACAAATTACAAAGATAGCTTGTAATGGATAAAAAAAAAAAAAAATCAAATCGATTTTTTTTCTTTGCAAGTTTAGTTTCTAATTTTTTTTTATTTATTTATTTTCATTTATATTTTTATCTTTATTTTATTTTCATTTTTATATCAGATTTAGAATGGTTGGGCCAGATCTTTCTTTTGGTGTATGATTTTCATGATACGTGGATGAGAAAAAAATATTATTCCAAAAATGAAAATTATTTTAAAAATCAGAAATAGGAATAACTTTTTTTTTCTACTAAACCGACTTTAAGTTTTATTTCAGAAACTAGTATCAAATTAGTCGACGGGAAAAAAGATCGACATTGTAAAAAAAAAAAAAAAAAAAAAAAAAAACATAAAATGTTTGTAGGGTCTAAGATCCAAACCTAACTCCAACCTTAACTTAACTCCATAACCAACCTTATCTAACCTAACCTAAACTAAACACTAACATTCATAAAAATAAAACCCAATCCCCTCCAACCTAACCTAACCTAACCTAACCTAACCTAACCTAACCTAACCTAACCTTATCTAACCTAACCCAACCTAACCTAACCTAACTTCACCTAACCTAGCCTAACTTCACTTAACCTAACATAACATAATGTAACAGAACTTCTACCTAAATAAAACAACCCTGATCATGATCCAACCTAACCCCAACCTAACTTAACCCAACCCACCCAACCTAACATAAACTCCAACGCAACCCCACGCCTAAGTGGAGAGGGATGTACAGAAAATTTGACCTGTCGACCATTTGGGATTTGAAAATGATTTGTTGAGTTCTTTCTTATGACGTTTGTTCCATCATATTCCGTGAGTGGTGGTGACAACTATAAAAAAAAAAAAAAAATTCCGATCAGAAATAAAAATTTCAAAAAAACCTAAAAATAAACGTTTAAAAATTATTTTTTGGCATGAAGGTCCCATATATATATATAGTTATATATATATATATATATATATATATATATATATATATAAGTATATATATATATATAGTATATATATATATATATATGTTATTATTATTTGTTATTAAAGAGTATATATATATATATATATATATATATATATATAAAGAGAGAGAGAGAGAGATAGTAGAGAGAGAGAGAGAGAGAGAGAGAGAGAGAGAGAGAGAGAGAGAGAGAGCAATGGCATGACCTCTCAGGGAAGAAGAAAATAATACATGAAGCATGATGCATAGAGAGAGTTACATATTCTTTATTTGTGTAAGCTTCGAACGTATTTTGAAGCAAACGAATACCTTTCAATAATTAAAGGGAATGTTTTAGGACAGAAATGATCAGGAAAGTTTCAGAAAAGGAAAGAAAAGATTTCTCTCAAAGTCATTTTTAAAAATGTTAAAAAAAAAGTAATTTATGTTTCATCCAAATGTCCAATTTTTTGCTAATTGAATTAGTTAATTTAATTAAATGTCGAAAAAAATCTCACGATGTTATTTAATTAATGGTAATTCAACAAAAATTTTGCAATGTCTTATAAACAAAAATCACTCTAGTCTTATTTATTAAATTTTATTTTTATAATTTCTATTCTAGGAGGGAAACTATTCTAGGTAAATTCTACCTAGGATCCGGTCAAGCGATCGAACCCGGCCCCTTTGAAAAGAGACTCACTCGTTCTACTGATTAGCTAATAAAAATAGTAAATATATTGAAACCGTTTAAGAATTTTAATTAGTAAGTTTTGGCAATTAAAGATCTCTACAGGATTAAATTATCCAAGTAATTTCTATCTTGGCTATGAACTAGGGATCGAATCCGGGCCCTTGCCTTCAGACTCCGTAGGTATTTTGAAATAAGTATTTAGTGACTCGTGTATTTCCTAATGTTTGAAAAACTTTACTCACAGCTGAACAAGCTACCTTCAATAAAGAACAATAATTTACTTCAGGATGTTAAATATTTAGCGAATAGATTTTATTATAGTTTTAAAAGCCATAAAGTATTTCCCCCCCCGTCGTTTGTTATGCTGATTTGAAAATCTTGAAGGGGCTTAGAAAGGATAAATCGATTATTATAACAAAACCTGACAAAGGCAAGGGTGTAGTTGTTTTGAATAGAGAAGATTACATATCTAAACTTAAGGTCCTGGTATCCGACTTAACAAAGTTCAAAATTCTTAAGGTTGATATTTTAAAACACGTCCTGAAAATCGAAACAAAAATAAATAATTTCATTCGAAAATAAAAACTGCGGGGCATCTGGCCTCTAATTTCAATGGTTTACAATCCTCCCGTACAGTACCAGGCTCGATTTATGGCCTACCTAAAACACACAAGCCGAATCTACCACTACGCCCCATCCTCTCAGCTATAAACTCACCTACGTATAATTTGGCCAAGTTCCTTGTTCCATATATTAGGCCCTTAACTCAAAATCAATATACGGTTCACGACTCATTTCATTTTTCTAATTTAATTAATAACCTATCGCTCGACAGTTGTTATATGACCAGCTTCGATATTGAGTAACTTTTTACAAACATACCCTATCAAAGAAACAATAGGAAGATAACCAAGCAAATTCATTATATAAAAAATAATAATTTAATACTGGATACTGATATAAATTTGAAATTAAATTTTACCTTAATTTAAAAATTACTCAACTGGCAACTGAAGATACACTTATTTTCCTCTCTTTATAATGACCTGCTTTACCAACAACGGATGCAGGCGGTGCAATGGGTTCTCCTCTGTATCTCCTGAGCAATGCCTTTTGGTATTTCTATGAGGTGACATGGTTGGAAAACTGTCTTGACCCCCAAACCTCTTCTATTTCTGAGATATGTGAATGATTGTTTTGTGGTCATTTAGAGAACGAGAACACGTAAACTTATTTTTAAACATTTGAACAACAAACCCCTGAACATCCTGATCATGCTGTGAGGAGGAACTGATGGTGTTGCTATTTTTTGGATGTATCTGCAGAGAAGGAAAAAGCAAAATTATTCATCAATATACCGAAACCTGCCTCAAACATCATTGGGGAAGATTTATTTTAGCTCTATCCCCTTTGGATATAAACGGGCAGGGATCTACTGTAGAATAGATAGAGCATACAAAATTTGCTCCAATTGGCTATCCTTTCATAAAGAAATGAACTTTTTAAGAACTTTCTTTACAATAAATCTGTTTCCCCAGACTATTTTCGATAAGACATTGGGCTCTTACTTGACTAATTTATTCCGTCCAAAAATCCCATCGTACGATGTACCAAAAGAAAAAATCTACTTAAAGCTACCATACCTTGGATCCCGCTCTATAGACCTGATCAGGTTACTTAAAGAAGTTCTAATACCATCTTTTCCCCAATGCGACTTCAGATTTGTTTGTGTTAATGCTCATAGTATAGGCTCGTACTTCAGTTCCAAGGAGATGCTCCCTGCCTTGCTTAAATCCTGCGTTGTGTATAAATATTTGTGTGCAGACTGCAACGCCTGCTACGTAGGTGAAACCATCTTGGCAATTAACGATTAGGATATCTAAGCACAGAGGTCTCTATTTCGCGCAGGTCGGTCGTTATCCAATCCCGAATATTTTACCATAAGAGAGCATGCCATGTCACAGGACCACCCAATCTCTTCAAATAACTTTTCCATACTCAAATCATTTCGATCAGAAACGGACGGGAAGATCTTGGAGTCCCTCTTCATTAAGTAAGACTATCAACCCATCTCTTAACAATAATAATAGTTCAATAAAGTTATTTATTGCATGACATTGTTGGTACAGCTTCAAAACCATTAGTTTTTATATTATTATTATTATTATTATTATTATTATTATTATTATTATTATTATTATTATTATTATTATTATTATTATTATTATTATTATTATTATTATTATTATTACTATTATTATTACTTATTATTATTATTATTATTATTATTATTATTATTATTATTATTATTATTATTGTTATTATTATTATTATTGTCTATTATTATTATTATTTGTAAATTTGTTCTATTATTTAAATTTTTCCACTATATAGTCCTTGTTTCAATATTTGATGTTAAATAATAAAACCAACCAAATCCGTATTCTGTTACTCACAGCACGTTTTAGCAGATATATTCTCGATATGAGGTAAAAACTTTGTTAGTTTATCACGACTGTTTTATATATTTACCTTTGAATGCGTTATGTTTTTTAATACACTGATGATGGATAGACCTTTATCCGAAACGTCTGATTAAGTAAATAACAAAAACGTGGAAAATTCTAGTTGCTTATTACGTTTTAATCCTTATATATATATATATATAAGGTTATATATATATATATATATATATATATATATATATATATATATAGTATAGTTATATATATATATATATATAGATATATATATAATATATATATATATATGCTAATAGCATATATAGTATATATATATATATATATATGTATATATATATATATATATATAGTATATATATATATATATATATATATATATATATATATATATATATATATATATATATATATATATATATATATATATTACAGTTACCTACCACCACTCATGGGCAGAACCCTATTCAAGGAATGGATGTTGAACGCCTCAAAAATCACGCAAATTACGCAGAAGAGCACAGACGCAGGCTTTAAAGTGAGGGGGATATTAAATTCAGCAGGAAACGGAAGATGGAAGAGCATTCCACAAAACAGAGGTGGCAGGAAAGAAGGGAGCACCGCAGCGACAATCCTCCGAGAGAGTTACTAATATCAACATAAAACTCATGTGCAGACGTAGCACCCTTGTGCTACGATGGCGTCGTAAAGGTGGTGGTATGTGCAGTGGTGTTTCCTCTAAGCACTACCACGGTAACTATAGAACGAGATAGCACCAACATCGCGCCGCAGATATAGAGGGTAACTGGAAAGTGCAGAACAGCTTATAAGCCTTGGCCTTGACCTCTACCTCCCATCCAAAGCCGGTGAAATCAGAACGCCCCCAGTAGATATGAAAAATATCAGTACTCCATACAAGAGCGGATGAAACCTTGCATAGCTGGAACTGGAGAAGAGGAAGAAAGTCTCTGCAGACTAAACAGGAACTCCCAGTTTTTTTAGACCGCCCTAGCAACCGTTATGATGTGAGGTTTACAGGGTATTTTTATATTGTTTATATTGTTTATATTGTCAAAGGAGAGACGAGAGAACCGTCGAAAGAGATAGGAAAGTTATGTCTTAGAGAGAGGAGGAGAGATTTGTGGTGAAGTTGAGTTTTAAAGAACTGAATTTCACAAGGTTAATTTGGACCACGCCTGGAAATTCTATCGAGATCAGCGAAAATAGAATCGAAAAGATTAAGACGGGAAGCATTCTATAAGTAAAAAGAGGGAAGTGCAGATTTGGAAATGAGAAGAAGAATGAAGGGTCGACTCATCGGCATATGAGTGATAGAAAGATGTGCAGGTGAGAAGATTATTAATGAAAAGTAGGAATAAAGTGAGATAAGACAGAACCTGAGGAACACCACACTATTGACAGAAAATAGTCGCCCTATCAACAGGCGATATTGGAGCTTATTTGAAAGAAAGCTTAATGTTAGTAAAGCAAAGAGAGAAGGAGAAACCAAAGTGAGGGGGAGCTTGGAGAGTAGTGACCGTGCCACACCCAGTCAAATGCTTTCGAAATGTCAAGTCTCCCTGTAGTTCCAAAGGGCGGAAAACCATAAATCGGTTAGATAGGAAAGTATTTCGCCAGTGCCGAGCGCCGAAAAAGCCATACTGACGAGAATGATATTTCAATGACTCAAGAAATGGTTGAGGGGTTTCCAAGAACTTAGATAAAATACAAGTGAGAGATATAGGGCGATAGTTAGGAAGGATCAGAGTGACTACTCTTCGGGATCGGTTGAACATATGCGAGCTTCCAACACCGTATGCTAGCATGAGGCATAGAGAGAATGTTGAACGAAGGGCGGGTCGACGCAAAGAACACTCCTCAAAAACTCGGGAGGCATCCGGGCTTCCCGCCTTCCTGTCGTTCATAGATTATATTATGATGGCTTTCAGCGATGTTTCGATTCGAGCAGTGGTATGAGGGCTGGTGAAAGTGCGTGACAGCCGAAGGTGGTATTTTGTAATACGGTTCCGGCAGCCAATCCTGATGGGTTTGGAGTGGGGGTAGAGGGAGGTTGAGCGGTTCGAGGGGGAGAAGGGCGGCTCTTATCGGCCACTCTAAATACGCAAGTTTAGTTACAATGGGGTGGTGGACCTATGACCATCAGGCGTTCGCCGTCGAGAAGTTTTTTTCAGAAATAACGATTCCGTGATAAGAACACAGCGTCATTTTCGTTTTTCATGAAGACGAACTTTCATCCGGTCAAATTTACTGTAGTTCAAGGATTACATGAACAGGATTTGCAAGAAGGTTGGTTTGCAGAAGCCATGTTGGGATGCTCGATGAGTAATCACAAATTTACATGTTGACCTTGGACGAAGCCCCCATTTCGCTTCGTAAGTTAATAAATTGTACTCTGTATGAGTTTCAACTAACCCACAGATATGTGAACTACAGCAACGCCCTCTGCACAGCGAAAGTATAACCGTCTGGGCTGCGCTCTGTAAGTCAGCTGTCATAGGGCCCTATTTTTTTGAGGAGAACGGCCGTACTGTGACGGTTACTTCCGAGCGCTACATAACGATGATCCGTGAATTCCTTCTCCCTGAGTTACGTCGCCGCCGAATTCCTCTTAGGAGGGTTTGGTTTCAGCAGGATGGGGCAACTGCGCACACTTCACGTGCGTCTATAGCAGCCCTGCTAACAGAATCATTTCCCGGTAGATTAATCTCGCTCCGGGGTGACATTCCATGGCCGGCACGTTCTCCAGATCTGTCCCCTTGTGATTTTTTTCTGTGGGGCTACCTGAAGGGAAAGGTTTACCTTGACAAGCCACGAACTTTGGCAGAACTGCGAGAAAATATTGAAAGAGAAATCCGTGCGATCCCTCGCCACATCTTGGAAAGAGTGATGACAAACTTCGCCAACCGACTCGAGCAGTGCAGGGAAAATGGTGGTCGTCATTTACGTGATGTTATTTTTGCTTCATAATGGTAATGTTTAACTTTGTTTTGATGTCTTGTAAACTTCCACTATTCCTCTGTTAAATAAATATATTATAAAAAATATATATCTCAAATTTATATTGATATACAATATTTCAAAAACCGTTCAATTGACTTGCCTAGCCTACATATCTATAATATATATATATATATATAATATATAGATATAAAGATTATATATATATATATATATATATATATATATATATATATATATATATATATATATATATATATATATATATATATATATATATATATATATATATATGGGAAAGGTATAGCAACGCCCACACGGAACGGGAGCTCGGATCAAAAAAAAATTTTCACAGGTAGCCTTTATGATACATAAATAGACGTTTTTAATAAAAGAGAAATGAAAATAAAAAAAAAATTTTAAAAAAAAAATCATATCTCAAAAACTACATTAGCTAGAAGATGTTAAAATTCAACATTAGAATTCCTTGCGTAAAATTTTAGAAGGAAAATGTTAATTAAAGAAATACCTCAAGGTATACCGCAACGCATGGCAGGATCGGGGTCTTCTCGCCTTCCGGGAACTACGGGGTAGGGACTATTTCCCCCCCTCCGGGGCAGGGTCTCCGAACCCCCGCTCTTTGGTATTTGGGTGTCGCCGGGGTCCTCCGCCCCTTCCCCTACGGGGTATGGAAAACGTCCCCCCCGTGTTCCCCGTCGGCTCGAGCCCCCTACATTGCCGTGTAATACCTTTAACAATAATATATATAATATATATATATATATAATATATATATATATATATATATAATATATATATATATATATATATATATATATATATATATATATATATATATAATATATATATATATATATTGTGAGAGCGAATAACAATTTAAATTGGTTGAAAACATAAATCGTAGTTGTAGGTCATCTGCATTGTGTAGAATTGTAAATATAATCTGGAGGGAAACGGAGTTGGCTTTCATTTTAGTTTTTTTTATTTTATTTTTAATTTATTTTTATTTGTCTTTTTGTCATAGAGAGAAACATAAAAAAGGAAATATGGGAGTAATTCCAGAGAGAAGCGGCCGACGCGGATGAAAAACTGAAAATTAAAGTGGCTTCATACTCCAGCGAATTGAGACGAACAGAGATAGAGACACGGCACACTCGTCTCCTTACACACTCACACACATATTAACAAAGGCGCAAACATAACCATTAACAAGGGCAAACACACACACATACTTATTAACAAAGATTTACACACTTACTCAAACTTATTAATATATTCACAACACACTTATTAATAAAGACATACACACTTACACAATCATATTAATAAAGGCACATACACACACTTATGACAAAGCTATACACATTTACGCAAACACATTAAAAAGGCACAAAAACACCCATTAAAAAGGGCACTCACACACACACTTATTAACAAAGATATACTCACTTAAACAAAAATATTAATAAAGGAACACATATACTTAATAACAGACATACGCACTTGCACAAGCATATTAATAATGGCACACAAACACACTTATTAACAAGGACACATACATATACACTTAACAAGGTCCACACACTCATTAACAACGTTACGTAAATATGCTCGCTATCAAAGACACACGCTCAATTATTAACAATAGCATACGCACATACACATACGCGCACACGCTCGTTAACAAAGACAAGCGCACACACTTATTAACAAAGACATACACACTTGAACTTTTATACACAAGGACACATACACACACATTTGGCAAACCGTTACTAACCACAATACACACACACTTACTAACAAAGACATGCCCTATTAACAAGGACACACATGCTTAATAGCAAGGGCACTCACACTGATGTTCACTCATCTGAATGGACATACACACACTTATTAACAAGGACACACTTATTAACAAGTGTACTTACTCTGATACACATTTAATAACAGGGGCGTATTCCAAACTAGGGTACATATTTTGATACACACTTTTTAACAAGGATACACACAGCAATTAAAAAGGGCATAAACTTATTAATAAATAATACACCGCACTGATACAAAGTTACCAAGATACATTTTCTAAAAACTAGGACACATTTTAATGAAAACATGGACATACAAGTATAAACTAGGACATATAAGTTTATACACACTTATTAACAAAGGCACACTTATTGATAATGGCACACACTCGCACACTAGGAAGATATTTCGTAAAAAATGAAAAAATGTTATAAAAAATATTCACAGCCATGAAAGCATTGATTCATCCAAGTTAAAACGATATTATTCTGTCTTTTATAAAAAGGAGTGAAAAAACACAGATTATTACTAAATGGGCACTCACACCACACACCACACACCACACACCACACACCACACACCACA
>JABUQX010058838.1:10000-12500 GCA_015478945.1 Trachelipus rathkii | reverse complement strand
TGCTGAAAATTAGTTTTTCTTTTCATCATATATTAGCCCAGCATTGCTAAATACTCTCTCACTTGGAACACTAGCTGGAGGACAGGCCAAGAATTTCCTTGCAAGTTTACTCAAGCGTGGGTAAACATTTTGCTAAATTTTCCTCCAACTGATAGGATCATCATTTGTATTTAGTCATTTTTCTTGGTGATAATTTTCAATCATTTACACTACATCTTTTGGTAATGCGTATGTTTCTTCATCACTACTGGACTGTAGAAATTCTCCCAGTGTATCTGTTATTGATTTACTTGTAGAAGCTGTTGGTTCTGTCGATTTCGTTTTTTTCCTTTTAATGGTTGGTGAATTAATAGACTGTTCGGATTGAAATTTTTCAACTACAACACAAAGTGACGATTTAGCTTGTTCTAATATTGTTAGAAAAAAAACCCGCCTTTATAACGGAGATCTAAGCAAGTTGCAATAGTTTGAAGGTCATTAATTTCCACAGAACCAAAGCATTTTTCTAGCTCTAATTTTATTACATCTTTCATTCTTTTTAAACCATCATCATTTCATTTGAAGATGGTATAAAATGCTTCCTTAGCGTTGAGATTAATGGTATTACATCGGAGACAGAAGTTGTAGAGGCGCTGATATTTTTGATAATTTCTTCAAATGATTTCAATAGCTTAATGCAGTGTGATATGATGTCATTTTCCACATTAGTAAGAATGTTAACTTTGGAATACGAACTGGCGTACAAAGCAAGAGGTTTTTTGAGCAATACCATTCTTTCCATCATGTGAAGTGTATTATTCCAGCGAGTTGGAAAGTCTTTGATAACAGTACGATATGGAATATCAAGCCGTTTTTGAATTGCCTTACTTTTCATTTTCAGATTCATCGTAAGTATTTTTATTATAAAATTCTTTATCAAAATCATGGACAATAAATATCGCGCAAACATCCCGCAGTCAAAGCGCAGATGCGATGTGCGCGATAGCGGATGAGATGCGATCTTTAATAATGTGCGGATGGGCGGATGTTACCTGCATCACTAATAATATATATATATATATATATATATTATATATATATATATATATATATATATATATTATAATATATATATATAATATATATAATATATATTATATATATATTATATATATATTATATATATATATATATATAGGATATATTTCAATTCAACATTCAGATAACAAGGACTACATATTTTCATAGATCTTAGAAATTGACCTGTAATGATGCCTACTTTTGTACTTTAGGAATGTATTGAGTTCCAGTGTATATATGCATTGGAAAATATTGGTTTGCGATATACAGAGAAAATAGCGAAAGTTGTCATTAATATATATCACTATATCTATAAAAAAAATCTATCATTAAAAGACCTCTCTAATATAATTTTAAAGGACGGTAGCTTATTATTAATATTATCAAGTAGCAATTAGGGATCCATATTATTGGGAGGGATGACAAATACATCATCAACCTACCACCATCGTTTTAAGTTCGGGAAAGCATTCTCACAAAATACATGTTTCTTTTCAGACAGTTCCATGCATATATTGCTAATAACTAGGGGAGAGAGGGGGACACATACTAAGACCAGATGTTTGTTTAAAAAAATATTATTAAATTGAAGTACGAGTGTTGCAAACATAATTGAATTAGTTTAATGTTTTCAAAGGATATTGAGAAATTGATCTCATTATCACAGATGTACTCATCTAACCAATCCAACGATATGCCAATCGGAACATTTGTATACAATGACATGACATCATAGATTACTATAGATTTATTAGTGGAATTTTCGCTATTAATTTTTTCAATGAAATATTCTAAATTATTAATATGTAAAATAGAAATATGACCTATTAAACTTTTTAATTTACCCAACCACCAAGTCAAACTACTAGTTACACTATCAACATTTGGGATGGTAGGTCTGAGTGGATCATGAGGCTTATGTTTTTGGCTACACTACAGAATAAGACTGGGTTTGTCAATAAAGTTAGGAAATGCACAAGTGATTTTATAGGATGCTAACTTATTTGAACTGCAACGCGTGTAATTACAGCAGGTTTCTGGATTATAAGCGAAGCAGGATTGAAAAAGGATTAGTACTTAACTATCAACAGCAATGTATAAATGACGGACGAGCAAGCATTTCGGGATTTTGCGATGATAAACTTTTCAGGTGTCAACTTTTGTTGTAGGGTTGGTAATTCGTTGAGCGCGAGCTATCATAAATTGCTGTTATTTTTGCGGAATTCCGAATTAAGCAAGTCACATGAAATGTTGGGTTATAATTAAAATGTCTATATTTTCAGGATTCATGTTTTGTAAAGTATCGTAACTCATTGAGCGTGAGTAGCAATAATCCGGTTGATTCTTTTGTACAAGATTTAAATATATGTGTTTTGTTCTGATGTATTTATGTTATATGTTTTAGTCTTAAGAAACTTGAGTTTTGATATATGGAGATCGG